>JAQQRF010000047.1:0-141498 GCA_030523145.1 Trissolcus brochymenae | reverse complement strand
CAGCGCCAAGGGTGCCCACCTACACCACCCGGCTCGAGGTCCGCAGGAGCGCCAAGTCCTGAGACTGTTTAAATGCGTTCGATCAGTCCCTCTACGGAACTCGTACTCAAGTAAGATGTCCCTCTGATTCCTTGACGCACCGAGTCCAATGCTGCACTCAAAGCAGAGCCTCTCGTTGTATCTTGAATCGCGCCGGTGTTACAACGTAATCCTGCTTGAATTTCGTCATGGCCATGTCGTAAGCGGCCTGAGCCTGCTCGAAAAATCCCTGTTGCTCCAAAGCGGTCGCCTGTAGAGTTTCCTTGTACGTGGCGTGCTTCTGGCACAATCCCGACCACATATCTTCCTCGCAAGGCAGCGAGTACATGTCCGAGAGTGAGTCCAAAACCTCGGCATGAAGACTGTTGTCCGGCTCGAAATCGTAGCAATCCGATTCTCTCTTCATTTTGTACTGACTGCTGGTGCTGTCGAATGCCATCTGTTCCAAGCTCAAGGTCATCCTATACCACGAGTTATGCGACTTGTCGAGGTAGTTCATGAGCGCAGGTCGCATTGGTATCGGTGGATTGCAGTGTACTAGGGCCTCCACAAAAGTGGCCACCGCGCTCGGTTGACAGTCCTTCTGGATCACATGGGTTTCACTGCAGATGAAGGGCACAATCTCACGGGTCAAGCAGTTTTGTTGGTGCTCATCGAGGATGCTCCACAATATCGAGAACAAGTCCAATCATACACGCTCGGCCAAGCTGGTGTCCAAGTGGCAGAGCTGAGCAGTCACAATCAAAAATTGCTCGGTCTTGACCTTCTTCATCTGCTCGAGAAAACGTCCCTGCTCCGACGTCAGCTTGGAGAAAGATACCTTTCTTGAAAAAGTCATCGCTCGGTCAAGTGATGGTATCGATGCTCGACAGATCAAACTCAAGCAGGTTCTCCTGCTCCAGCATCAGCTCGTCCGGATCTTGTTTGATGGCAACCTGTTCGATAAAGCTCTTCTGTTCCTCGCTGTCGGAGAGGTTTATCAGATGAGTCAAACTGGGGAGGGGTGTGTCCTGGTTCGCCATCTGGATGGTACTGTGAGCATTCGCAGTCACGATGAGCAGTTCGATGCACTGCTTGATCCAGTAGTGCAGCTACTCTGACTTCAGACAATGTACAGCAACCTGTCCTGCAGTTGTCTTGGCATGGATGCATCAAACACTTTTACTTTCTAATGTCAAACTCTGAATGCAAGTCTATTACTTTACTGATTCAGAATCAATAATCCTTACAATCTGAATGGGTATCAATAAACCGTTCCTATACACCCAAAGAAATGATCATGACGCATGCATGAAAATTAAGAGAAACTGGATGCTTGGTGCACAGATTTTTATGACAGACGTAAAATTCCATTTTTTTTCCTTCTGATCTCTCAAATTATTGTCATTGGAAAAGTGGTAAGAAAAAACATTCTCTGACTATTATTTTGTTCTCTGAAATATTTTGTTCTCATGAACAAAATATTAATACTCCGATACCCTGGAATTAAAAAGATTTTATCAGTGTATAAAAATAAATACATAAAATGAGAAGGAAAATGATACATTAAATAAATTAAGGCATATATCATAAGGAAAAATAATAAACCTTATTTACAAAGGCACCAATGATATATGTAGTGTCATGATCATAGTGCGTCAAGTCTGCGAGGAGGTCTAAATACGATTTTTCTGTAATGTTGACGGGATAATCATGAGCTTTGAGGTTAAATTGATAACCTGTACAAAATTCCAAACCTTGTGCCTACCGTCTAAACCTTCCGTCAACCGGCTGTGGCACCACAAAATATCATAACCAAATAAAGTATACTGGCACGTATACTACACATAGTATTGTAGTAGGCTGCAACGGTATGTTTTTGGGTAGGGATAATTTTGAAAAATAACAACACGGCGATTGCTCCGAAGAAGGTCAGATAGACGTGGCAGAAACCGATTACCTCTTGAACTGTAACGTCATAAGTTCCGATAGTGTTACCTTTTATTAAATAAATTGAATCTTAATTGACTACTCTCACGAGTTTAATTAAATTTATATACAAAGTTCTTTTAAAAACCACAGTATTTTGAAATCTAAGTTTCAATTTGACACAGCCTGGTAATTCTGCTGACCGAGTCGGTAGAACCGATAGAGGGCAGCATCGTACGACCAGAGCTTATTGATTTATAAATTGATTTTCTATTTCAAGGTTTTTTTTAAATAACTCTAAATATTTGTTTTTTTTTACTGCACATGGTTATAGAGCCCTTTTTTGAACATTTCATATTTTGAGTGCTATAATTACAATTCTATTGAGAGGTCTGGAAGAGGCATTTTTTGTTATTATGTAAATAATAGTTTACAATGTTTTAATTGAAAAAAGGGCTCTATCAGCACATTTTTTCATTTATTTTATGATTTTTAAAACAAAAATCAAATAAATCGGTAGTGTAGAACGGTCAAAATCTTTGAACGCGTTTATGAAGCGTTTAAATTGACTGACATTTCACCTTAATGCGTATGTAACCAGCTGCGCATGGTCGTATGGTTCGCTAAATACAACCTCTGTAATTAACTCTAACTTTTCATCCACCATTTTTACTAATTCTCCCCCTTTTTTCCCTTAGTGGATTAATCAGACGGTACTGAAATAAGGGAATATTCCACCGACTTCGTTGTTTACGACAACGAAGATCAACGGGAAGAAGTTGCCCCAGCCCTCGACTTCTTTGAGCGCATTGAAGCTCAACACGCCACCACCGGCGCGATCCCTCTGCCGGATGCCAACGATAGTCACGCGGTTAATAATAGGATTAAACCCTTAATAAAACAAATAAAGTCAAAAACTAAAAACTCTAACCCTGAACTAATCGCTCTATTAACAGAATTAAGAGCGAATAGTTCAGGAATAGATCTATTAAACAAACTAAACGAATTCAAGGCAAACATAGCTGTAAATATTTCAGACAATAGCGTCAGAGTAGAGGCGAATACAATTAATTCCAACAATTTCACCATAAATAATTTTATTGGTGAGAAATTACCTAATGCGGATTGCTGCGGATTGGGTGAGTCAGAACTCAAGGAGTTCTATGACCATTTTTATAATAAAAATGTATTCGTCGCTATAAAGATGCTGTTAAATAACCTCCGCGAAAAAGAAAAACTTATTTCCAAGGGGAAGTATATTATAACTAGACTAGAAAAACCTACCGCTACTATAAGTATAGATTAAAAGTAATTTATATTGGTAAATTGTATTAGGCTTAATTTTTATGAATAAACTTGTAAAAATATTCAAACAACTTCTTTTCTGACTCCAACCTTTCCTCTCTATTTTCTAAGTGTGTCCGAACATTAATAAAAATATTGTAAACAATTTGTTACTTCCTAGGACGTAACAATATTCTTGAAAATTTTAGGAGAGGGGGCGCTAATTTTTGTGCAGAGTGTATATATATAAATGAATTAATAAAATGTATTATAGAAAACATACACTGAGAAAAAATTTATAATAAATATTACTATAACTTCTGGCAATCCAGACGTATAGTGCAACATCTAAAAAATTTGACTACAAATTTGTAATAATTTTTACTATATCGTATATTAAAATTTATTATACCCCATAGTAAAATTTACAATAATTATAGTAAAAAATATAAGAACGTTATAGGATAGTTCGTAAAATGTGTAAGATACGTCTTGATTACTATATGTTATAGTAATTTTTATTACAAGTTTTTTCTCCGTGTAGTTATATATATTATTATAAAAAAAAATTCATGATTAAATTGAATTTTGTATTATTTTCTCAAGAAATATTATATAGAAGTCAGTTCCGTCACAAAATTCCTGGGTATCCTATTAAAAATTACTGCATAATTTTTTTCCATGTACGTGTCTAACTTAAAAATCATTTATTTGTTATATCTCTGGACGTAACAATTTGCTAACCTGACAAAATTCAAACAAAATTGAAAAAAAAAATTACAAAAATTATGAGATATTCATTAGAAACAAAATTAAAAAAAAAGCTTATCCTGGAAAAAGAGATACCGTGTTTCATAGTGGTTGGAAAATTGATCTGTAATTAAAAGATTTCTCGTTGCAACTTGTCATATGTACTGAACAAAATTTTTGCTGTAAAAAAAATTGTTCGTGAAAAGCAATAAAAAGTGACACAAATGAATTGGATGGAATTTGGGAAACTCGGTCGTCTGAACAAACATTAATCAATACTACTGATCGATTTGGGTTTCGATGATCGTTCAGTGCATATGACAAATAGCTCTATCAAAGTGTTGATTAATAAATAACGCGACGGAAAATCGTCGGACCCTGAGAATATATTCCATTAAAAGGTCATTGTATATTTAACCGTTGTCTCGATGACAAAGGTGGCGTATAGATTATTAACCTCTTCAGGGCACACAATTATGTACACCCTATCAAAATTAATGTCCTCATTTTAGAATCCTCTCATTCTGCAATTTTTTTTTCCTTTCGAAGTACTAAGCATGTAACAACTTTGTACAAATTTTGTCAATACAAATAAATTTAAAATCAATGAATGTAAAAATAATAATAATAAAGACAAAATAAAATTCGGATTTTGTAGTTAAAAATAAAAAAAGTAGGATGACGTTTTTTGCAGTCGAACGAGAAACGTGAAAGGTAAAATCGAATGAGAGATTACTTTTCAGGACAATTTTGTGTAAATGGAGAGTAATTGCATATCGGAACGACAGTTTCTTGGAACATTGGGGAGCAAAATGGAATGTGAACGAATTGATAGACTTGGATTATATGTTGCTGGTTACGATGAAAAGCCGGAAGTTACAGATAGCCAGGGCAAATTGAACGTTCACATATCGCGATATTTTTCGCTGCGTTGTTCTACACTTGTCCTTCTCGTTGTATGTGTCGTCCAGGATATTGCGACGTGTTTGTTCAAGAGAAAATATGAGAACGCGCAATGACAATGCTTTCAAGTGCTGATAGGCGTACTTTTTCCGTTATCGGATAACAGTTTATGGAATAATTATAAATCAATTTGTAACAAGAATCTATTGCTTTCGCCTTTAATTTCCTGCAATGTCGGTTCGCTAATTATTTGTGCGCGACATTTTCTACCGTTATATAACATTTTTATTCATTGTTTTTACACCTTTAATGAATTTTAGTCATCACGTGCAAGTAATTTTTTATTGATTCGTAAATGTAACATATTTAATTTTCGTCGATTCAAGATTCAAGTCGGAAATTGAAAATTTTGCATAAGATGGAAACAAACGCTCGGTAATACTATCAGATAATCAATTCCACGTAATTATGCGAACCCTTTTCTACTTGGTAACTAGTCTTTTGCAATTTCCACAAGTATTATCCCTTTGAAGGGGCATTATCTAATCATAATTGATGAATTTCGATCATAATAAACTTCATTAGAATATCAACTGAGAGTGAGTGCTCCATTTAACACTGTTCGCCTTCTGATGAAAATGTACCAAATCGTTTCATTTCCAGTTGACAGATGACAAAAAAAATCGTTACGCAATTTTTTTAACCTTCCATTAGAAAGTATTAGATTAGAATTTTTTACATTGTAATTAAATAATCGGAGAGAAGGTAATGGAATTAATTGTTTTTAAATTAGATGATGTAAAAACGGTTGCAAGCTTTCATACACTAAATAAAAACAATATGATGAATCTGGTTTGAAATAATTTTTATCCGATGAAAGGGTTACGGAGGAATTCAAAAATTTTATTTTTTCGATTACATCACGGTAAAAAAATGGTGTATACCGTGGGATTCAATTTTGTACTTGTCATCAAAAAATGCACAATAAAAATATATTCTCACACTCTAGTCGCTGACAATGGTCGTAAGATACGTAGATGAATGCACTGCGAAACGTCACGTCATATCTATTCTTGAGGCGAAAAGAGGAAAAAAATCTATCGCGCAAAGCTGCATGTGTACAAACGTATGGGATTATATGTATTGATCTGCGAGGATGAATATATTCATGCCCATGCAAATTTACTACGCATTTGTACATAACGATGAATTTACATATTTTGTGGAAAATGTTGAAAAGTAATCGAAACAAGTTTTTCGACAAACAGAAGCCCGAGCTAAGTCAAATCCGACTATGGCAAACTAGTTTGCTGATGTCACAGAAACTTTGCGAGCAGAATGAAAACTAGACAATAAAAATACGTCCATATAAATATGTATACGATAACTTGGCAAAAAGTTGTTCAAGGACTGTCGCAACAAAACTCGGACGCAAATGTGAAAGATTAGAAAAGTATGCTGCAGATTTTAATCATCTGCTGTTTTGCAACGAAAAAAAATACAGAGAAAAGTAGAACAAAATTGCAAAACAAAAGGTTTCAAATCATTGAATAATGCGAAATGATTACTGTTTGAATGGAAGCAGCATTTATTAATCACTGCATTATTCGCGGCACAGTCCTTGTTATTACAAAGCTCATGAATGGGTCGTTCGATATAATTACAGTGTAAACCCATCAACGAGAATGTTAAACTAATAAATCTGCTTGCATCAATAACCGCGCTTTTAACCTGGAGCTTTTTAATCCTGATCACATTTTTTTTTCATTCCAAAAAATTACAACTAATGTCGGATAACTTCATTTCATTTAAATAAACCCAATCATTACGTCAAGTCACATAATTACGTCTCCGATTGACTTCAATACTTACAATACCCCAGAGCGTGCTGAATAATGTATATTCCAATTTTCTCCTGCATAATCATAACGATGATGCATTACATTCTAAAGCGATTACAATGTTTCTCAATTATAAAAATTACCTGCCCTATTCAGACATGAAATTAATCATTGAAAATAGATCAAATCATTCAGAATAAATCATAAAGAATAAATAACTCAAAGAAAATTATTGATGAGTTATAATTCTGAAAACTTTCGAATTTTTTTTGTTTTTTTTTTAAGACTTTGATGAGAAATTATTCTTAATTATTATTTGGTTTATTTGGAAAGGACCATTGAACTGCAAGGAATAAAAGAAGTAAATGAGTTAAGAAAGTGTACAAGATCGCACTCATTGCTCAGGTTGTTGCTCTGAAGCATCGAATAAACAGAAAAAGAGGGCACTTAATTATCGTACTGTATTTACGTGGTTTTTAGTTAAGACACAAGTGTTCTTCTTGATAAAGGCTTCCCCACGAAAAGACAAAGATCGTACACCTCTTTGAAAATAAAATATTGGTATGAAAATGTTCAAACTTAAAAACACGTCGAAATTTCTGTTTTCTTCCTTCTCGAAAAAAATTGAAACTTATTTATTAATACCAAAAGTTTTAAAATAGAACAAAAATGTTATAATTTTGTTTTAACTGTTATAATCATGAATGCATAAAACGTTATCAACAAATGTCGTTTTTTTTTGTTTTTCATTGGAATCAAAATACGGCGCACGATTTATTGATTTATACTACGTACTCATCACGCAAGTGTTGATTAGAAAAAACTCCACGACTCAGTCATAAAAAGACGGCCGCTCATTGGACATTCAAATGGTGTATTTTCATTATAGAATCGATATATGATGAGAAATCAGAATTTTTCTGATGCATGTCGAAAACGCCAATATATTCTTGTCTTACTATTGAAAAACGTGAGCAGGGTGTAAAAAAAATGAATAACAAATTATTCTTGTTTGCAAATTTAAATAAAATTTTGGGAATAATTTTGTTTGTGTTATTTTTTAAATACTCTTTGAGAATCCTGAAAACGATTCGTTGGATCGTCTGTGAAACCCGAATTCGCATTTAAATAATCATGACCTTAAAAGTATAAGCTTCTTTACTGTTGCCCCATTTTTGAAACGTTAATAAAACGTTTCATTTCAAAATGCAACGTTTCAGTGTTTCACAGGGGACACAGCCAGTGTCGCTAATGAAACGCGTTGTTTTGAACGGCTGCATTCATTTGAGAAAACTTTTTTTACCAAAGCAAAGTGAAACATATCGAAATAACAAAAGTTTGAATACTATTTTATCATTAGTTCTGGATAATGGACTTTCGATGACGTAAATGCAAGCAAATTAATTAATGGTTCAGATGAAAATAGTGTTCCAGATTTGCCAGTAATAACGCATCGTTAACATAAAAAAATGAACAATTGAAGTCGAACGAAAAATCGACTGCCGACTCAGAAAAAAATTGTAAAAATTTCATTTAGAGTAAGATTAATTGTAACGAATTAAAAAAAAATATGAATGCTTTCCTCATTCATGCGTTTATTAGTACACAACTAACTAACATTTATTGTAAATTTATTTATTTTGTATTTAAATACTGACATCTCGTTATTTCCTATCAAAATATTTTTCACTTGCAAATTAGTCTTTACATCAGAATAAAAGAAGCTCTATAAAATTATTTTGTATTGTCCTATTTTAATAACTCATGATTTTAAGTAATGTGAACTGAAACAAGCAATTTAGGTTATAGAGGGTTGGCATTCAACGAAAAATTCAATTGATTTAACAATTTATTTTTATTTAATTTTAACTAATTTAAATTTGTAACAACAAACTAAATATTTTACAACGACTAAAAATATGACCCAATAATTGAGTTAAATTTTGAAGTTCGGATTAACTTATTTAAAAAGTTCGGACATTATTAATCATGTAGTGGTGATTAAGATAAAAATAGTAAAAATTTTAGTTCATCTAAATTGTTTATACAATTATGTGTCAACTTAATTTTTGCTTTGACATTCTACAAGTTTTCCATGGGTTTTATATCAGAAAATAAACATGATCAATTAATTCAAAAACATGGAAGAAAACTAAAAGATGTTATACGGAAACTTGAACAAAAGTTTCAATCAACTAGGGAACTGAACTCGCTGCGCGCTACGCACGCAAATCTCACGAGACAAATAACTGGTCAAATTAAAATAAAATTAAAAACAATTACAACAATTTGATGATAATGTGAAGGTAAATAAAAGCATTCAATAATTAATATTAGCATTGAAAAAATAATATCACGCACACGTATAAATACTTAATGATTTTGCATAATCTAGCTCAGCGAGAGTGAAACTTTTTTTAATATATAGAAAGAAAGAAAGATCAATTCAATGGTCATCGTTCTCAACATATCTAACAATTGCGATATAATCAATATGCTTAATAATACTTACATAGCTTCTAGATCCAGTACTCAACTTTTGGCGATAACTTGTAAATACTTGGCTCGGAATACGGATATAGTTAATGGACGGAGTTTCCATGAGCAAAGACTAGCTCTTGGATGAAACCTAATTCTGGTGCAATTTAGTGACATCATTCTAGTTTTTCACAATTATCAAGCTTTTTCAGTTCAAAAATTTGTGTATACGAATAATTGAATTATCTTTGTGTCAAACAAGTAGAAACAATCAGACGTCATTTATCCATATGTAACAATATTTGCATTCAAAATTTTTCATAAAATGACTTTAAAAACCAATTTTCCCAAACTCATAAGTTGTAACTAAAATGTACCTTTAAAAGCCTTAAAAAACGCCTGCAATTCAGTATGACATATTCTTTAATTTTTTTGAGAAAATTATGGTATTTCTACAAATACTTTTGTATTGTACAAAATTTACATAATAATATCTATTACACCCTTACAATTTGATTGAAACAATTTTTTTTTTTTTGAATTTTCAATAAAAAATTTCCAATCAAACTTTATGTAGCTTACTTCGCTTTTAATGAATGGGTAATTACGCCTGTGAAAATGAATTTCAATTGGCGTAGTAGTTTTTAAGATCAGTCGCAAAATTAATAAGGATTTATTAATTTATTTATTACTTAAGGATTTTATTTTCGTTTGAAGGTTTTTGATAGAAAATTGAATTAAATTTAGAATTATATTATTTTATTCATGTCGATATCGATCTATAAGTTTGCAATGAAAATCCAGTTACTGATAAGCGTTTTGTTATTTTTGGTAATTGCAAATTTGAAAGTCGTTCGACCGGCCAAATACTAATAATGATTTCAGCTAACTATATGTGCAACTGTAATGAGATTACACACAAACATTGACTATTTGGTAAATTAATTATTGAAAACTTCTTTGTATTTAACGGATGCTCTCATAATATAAATTTCATTAATTAAAAAGAATAGTATATTTGAAATCATTTTTAACATTAAAACTTGATTACCATTTGAATGAAATTTACAAACAGAAATAAATTTACTCAATTTGTAGAGATAAAAAAATTGATATAGTACTGCATGTTGGACGAAAATAAACATTTTACTAATCAAAACAAATATTAAATTGTTATTTAAATAAAAAAATCAAATATGATCTAATTTTTGTTCATGAAATAATGAAAATTTTACGAAACCAAATATTAGTTTATTCGCCAATTTGATTTATTCGAATGAAAAAATAACGAAATTAGTATATTGTGAATTAAGAGCGTTACAGCGTCTATTACAGACGAGTTAAGATGCTAAACTCGTGTGTGTCGTAGACTGTTTGTCGCTCGTAATACACACAATACTTTTTGTCTGATCACATGAAAACGCGAGTGGCGCTACAATTGCGCATACGTAAAAGGCTCATATCGCCACGAAACAGCAAACGACGGTGCGGAAAAGTAACCTAGTATAAAAGGCACTTTTCGGCATACTTATCATAACAAGTTTTCACATTGATCATACAAAAATATTTTAACATATTGGTCTGTTAGGATGAACGAACATTTTTCAGGATTGGGTTGAATATAACAAAAGCGTCCCACAGTGGGTAAAGATTTTAAAAAGTGGATGAAAAAAGCCAGTTATGAGCATTCTGCTAAAGAAAAACAATTTATCGAGGACGGAAATTGGATCGCACTGGGTCAAATAAACGCCAGGTCGGTCGTTCTTTGTACAAAAGTATCAGCTATCTGAAACGGCGAATTTGGAGTGACGCTGAAAACTGAACATTTTTGCGCTATAAATTGGTCGTCTATCATCCGAGCAGGTCTTTACTGGACACCCTTGACAACGCTCTTATGTGAGTGCAGCATTCCAGCACATTCCCCAAAATTACTACGTTTGCACGATTGATAGACCTCGTCGTACAAATTGACGTCGACTCCAGGGTACTCGATAATCGAATTATTGGCTAACCCGCAGTCTTCGCAGCAAACAAATATACCATTCAGTGTCTCGCTTTCGGGAGACAGCTTCGATCTTTGTACGTAGCATTCGGCGTCCCTGATACGCGTGTAGGAACGTTGATGATTTGCATGCCGACAATTACATTACACTATTCCGGATACAGCTCTTGTTTGAACTATTCCCATTAATATACCAGACGAGCAATTTAATATACCCAACATTCGTCACCCGACAGAAAACTCCATTATACGTGAATTGTAACGATACGCATTGATTCAATCAAAATGACAATAACTTATACGTGAACCGATAAATCCAGCATAACCTGCTTTGATATTATTCCAGCCCGCGTAATTAACTTGAACAAAACTAAGCGCCCCTAAATTATGCACAATGATGTCAAAATATCTTAAATTAACACTATAATGTTGCGCGCGCATCTCTCTCTGTGACCCATTAATCATTTCCTAATGGAGATGGGAGATATTTTTTCAGTATTTTCCATAGGTCTGACTTAAACTGAATTAAACTACTCATAATAATTTAATTTTCAAAATTAAACATACGTCTGATTTCATGTAGATTCAATTACATAGAATAAGATTTTTATTTTATTACCCAAAACTTAGCACTGCTTATTTTTATCGGTTTTTCAATCAAGTCGACTACAATATTTGCATAAGCAACATTAAATGAAATACAATGCCCAGACTGCATAAACGTGATTACAATGGTGCTAGAAACTCTTCGATCTTATTTTAACAAAATTATTGTAACCAGAGAAGATACGAACTTGATGATACGATTTCAATAAGATTTGTTCCATGAAAATAATTATATTATTATTTATAAAATTCAATTTTAAGAAAACGAACTTGCGCGATAAATTGAAACTCAAACGCCTGAAATAATTATGTATTCGTTAAAATTTTAATCAACAGTTCATTGACTTGCCAATAACTCCACCAATGATATAGATCATATCGGATTATGAAATTGTTTAAAAATACTGGATTCCATACTAAGAACATAAGAATTTATGAATAAAGTAAAAGTTTAAATGCTTAAGCAGAATTTAGCTTTGACGAAAACCTGTTTATGTTGGAATGCAAATTTTATAACCAAACACGAGTAAGAAAGATTGTCCTTTTGCAAAAACTTTCGTGGAATAAAAATGATTGGCATTTTCTTTGCAGAATTTACACATTTTTCATTTGTCGGTTGTTTAATTTGTCATTAGGCAGAAAATCACCGTTCCGATTTGTGAAATATCATTGTCTTTCATTTCGTCGTCATAAACTTCTTCGTGTATTAATTTAAATCTCGCAAAGTTTGTAAATTTTTCATTTATGCAGCCGCGGCAACTTTGACGATTCTTAAATTGTATTATTACAAGTGTCTTCGCAATTACTATTTCATCAAGTTTATCTTCACAACAAACAAGAAGCGCGCAGGATATAATGCGAGGCGCTAGCGTAGCAACGAATATAATGTTGATTGCTTTAATTAATGCAGATAGTTTGCATGAGTTTAAGGCAAAGATGCTGTAACATTGCAATACGTTTGAATGTTGTAATAACTAATAATGAATTGAGTTGCTCAACACTCTTTTTGTCGCACTTTTTGTTTTATCTCATGTTTCGTTGCCTCCAAAAAAATTTGAATTCCCATCCCGTCGTACGTCGTAATTTGAATGAAAACTAAGGATCCTCATCTAAATGTTGCTCCGCATCTATATTCTAAATGATATATGCAAACGATATTCTTTGTATCTAAATCTTTACGATATTTTGTATTAGAAAAAAAACATCGACCCTTGCAGCGCGTGTACAGCAGAAATCTTATTATTTTTTTTTCTTCTTAAAAACGATAGTACGATAATTTATTATGTAATAAATTATCAAATAAGAGACAAAATTTAAGTTGCAGTCATTTGCTGAACTTCGTCACTTTTTTGGTAGTTTGATAAATCCTTCGACAACAGATCGGAATGAAAGGAAAAAACGAACACCATTTGTTTTCGCTGCTATCTCATCGTGAGTATTTTAATGTTTCAAAACTAAACTACAAGCGAAATAGATAACGTTTAAACGGGCTGCTAATGTCAGAGTTAAGGTGGCGTAATTATTTAAATTGATCTTGAACGAGCAAAAAAAAAGGACAGGCTTTGTGGTTATTCTGAGTTAAACCGAGATGAGAAAAATTCTTTTTGTTATTCAACCCGAATTGATAATTAGAACAATTTCTTGCGAAGAAACCATTTTAAATTTGAAAGTGTCTGCAAGCAACTATTTCTTTTCGTTTGTGTGTTTTTTTTTTTTTTTTTTTTTTTTTTCATTATAAGATTGTGCCTAGCACTCTTAAATTTACACGTCAGCGTCGGAATTAAATCGTCTGTTTCTTCGATTTGCATTATCTTTTCATGTTACCAGTTAGTTTTGTTTTCTTCACGACCAGGTCACGATTTGGATTAATATCCTTTCTTGCTGTAATTAATGTGCTTACAATGCGCCGGAGATAAATTAAAGCCGCAAACTCCAAGCTTTGTAAACTAGCACGTGTCGAGCTTTTCATTACGGCATATCCGTGACAATACCTTTCGTTGCTTGCTAAATGTCGAACAAGCGATGACGCCACTCCAGTAGAACGTAATGAAGTGCAGTATTTTTCGTAGCGTTAAAATGTTTGCTTTGAAGGGCTTCTTTTTTTGTTTCTCACATCCGCGACAAGCAAAACTTGAAGATAATTTGCGAAAGTGCAGAGTCAGGAATGTCACGCTTGCATTGCGATAGAAATCGATTTTCCTGCTGTTGTTTTTGTCACAAAATACGCAGTAATCGTGCCGCTAAAAAAAATAATGATCAAACGTGATAATTATTTTTTTCACCAGACTTGTTACTTTGCTGTTGCATTGACTTTACTCAGCTGAGACCAAGATTAAATTGCACACAGATGCCCATAATTTGGTACTCGTTAAAATTCTTTATTTCTTATTGTTCTTCCTTTATTTTTTTAAACAAACAGTTCAGTGAGGGTTTTTACCACAAAAAAAAGCAAATAAAGCTGATTCAAATATTACACCGAATAAAAAATTTGCACACGAAATTGATGAAACGATAGTAAAATCTACACGAAAATAATGATTTATCAAATTATATAATTTCTGAGGTAAATTGTGCTTGCCAATCAAAAAGAGTTTTTGTGTGTTAAAAATGGATAATATTCAATTTGTTATACTTGTTTTATTCTTTGATCTTTATTTCCATGCCCACAGGGACAAAAATATAAATCAAAATCTATGTGGATTATATATTTTTTTATATTACAATTATATAAATTTTATATAAGATATTACCGTTTTATATTTGAAATATACATGACATATACTCGAGATATAAAATTTTATATTTCATTTATATAAAATATAAATTAAATATATTTTAAATATATTTGAAAGTGTATTTTCGTCCGTTTGGGTTTGACCGAAATGAAAAATCAAATTACCACGTTATTTTTCACGCAGTTTTTTTTTATATTTTCTTTTATTTTATATTACCGTGTTTTAATATTGCACCCACGTAAATACATTATTATTAATTTTATATATTGACAATATCTTATTATTATTTCCCACAATACCTGCTAAGATAACGAAAGTTGTAGTTACTTTTCTCATGATATTGCTCACCGCAAAAAGGCCAGGCGTTGTACGTGTTTTTAATTAACACGTGATGAGAAATCATAATAAAAAAAGGGAAAACAAAAAAAGAACAGAAATTTGGCTATCTACCAAGATATAATCCGATTACAATTGTCAATTGATCATTAAACCTAAATCCGTTCTCATTTTCAGACTTTTCGTTTTTCCTTTTTTTTTTGCATCCTAAAAAAAATCTGACAACCTCTTTCTAGAAGAGGGTCGAGATTTCATAAATTAGAAATATTGTATCATTTCGTTTCATTTCGCAAGTTATGGAATTTTTTTTTTTAGTAGTGCTCTTCTCTTGCACGCAAGAGATATACTATTATCGTAAAATCCGACACGTGATTCGTACGGCACCGAAACATAAAATATTGTTTCTTTTCGAATGTATTTCATTTTACTTTTTACGTACGAACATTTCACTTGTAATAGCATAGAAAAAAATTGTGGGTACATGATAAGGGCGAGAAGGAGGGATGAAGGCTAAAAAAGAAACATGGAGGGTATATGTTGTCAGAGGTAAAATTATTGAGTTACGGACATGAGCATAGAAAAAAATTTTATGATACTATTCTCCTTATTTAACGTACTTGACCTGCGTTTCGAATTGAGCTGTCAAAAGAACGAATGGTACCGGGCGGCCTACATCTGTTTCGGACGTAAACCGCTTTTCCTCTGAAAGATATTTTGCTTCACTTAACGCGAAACTTTATGTTTCTTTAAATGAAAATGTGTAAAATATAAGCACTCTTGTACAATTTATGTTTCATCAAACTGACTTTTCCAACCAGGAACTCTCTGTACTTTTGCGCACAAAATGAGGACACAATCATATCTTCACATTAAATAATAATTCCTGCCTCTTTATAGTTTTCTGTTTCCCTTTCCCTTAATTTTATTTCATCAGACAAACATTTTTGTTATAATTGCGCAGCGAAATTAATTGAAAAATTAAATTGCCCGGTTTAAAACGCTAATGTTTATCAAATTTCGAAATACAATTTTTAATTTTGCAAAAACATAAAATGCACGACAATAAATTCGAGCTAATTTTCAAATATTTATCGCTTATTTAATCGAAACTTTGTTATGCACAATTAAAAAGTCATTATTATTGAAATGTAATTTAATCTACGAGTTTAAAAATAATTTTTCACTGAATATTGTATTTTATTTTTTTTTTTTTTTCAATCGCAATGAATATCCAACTCTGATTTGTGTATAGACATGATGTAATTTCTTACTTCCTGGCTTGTTTGAATTAGAACAATGAATATACCAACTTCAACGGAACATCCAGTAAATCGAGTTTCTGTCACAATTGTTTTAATTGATTGAAAAATTATAATTCTAAATATTACATCAACCGCATAAATTTCATGAAACAAATGCAAAAGTCGCGAATTTGCAGGAATAAATTTTTTCTGACTGAGAAAAAAAATGTACCGCAAATGATATGTGTTTAATTATTTAGTCCGTCAGGATAAAACTTTAAAGAAAATCGATCGGGAATCAAACGGCTTGATATAGAGAGATTTTTATTTTTCCTTTTCCCTTGGAGCAACTATGTGCTCTACGTGATCAGACTTAACCAGTTTCTTTATTTTGAAAAAATCATGACGAGTTTTATCTTTAAGTGGTATTCACAAAAATCTGGATGTATTTGTTTTATCTCGTTTCTTCGGTGGATTATTTTCTTTCTTCTGTTTACTCCGTTGTTTTTCTCATTTGCTATTGTTTCAGTACAGCTTCATTATACTGAATTCCCTCTTAACGTACTTTTTTCATAAAACCTTATTAAAAAAAATCATATATGAAAAAAGTGCAAATGTATAATTTTATTTTATTTATTTTTTTTTTTATTATTATTTCGTTTTTTTTTTTCAATCAGAGCTATTACACGTGCTGAGAAATCATGCGATGAATAATTCAGTAAATCACAAATTCTCTGAATAAATTAATTTGTTACCGAAAATCTAAAAAATGTTATTATTTCAACAATGTTATAATTTGTACATCTCATCAGAAAACCGAGAAAAACTGAAACGGTTCAGGGATGTAAAACATTACAGTTGCCCAAAAGTATTACGATTACAATGGGTGACGTAAATATACAGGGAAAATATCCACGTCGAATGTCGAGCATTTCACTTTGCGAACGCGACTTCTATAAATTTTGTCATAACCTTTCTAGACCAAACTATGTTAGATGTGCTATGTATGAAATGTTATGAATCGTTCTGTCAATAAGTTTCCACAATGCATATAAAAAAGTTGAAAATTCTTCGTAAACTATTGATACTCGGCAAACCATGAGTCTTTGCTATAAATTATAATTCGTTTTGAATATATCATATTTTAGGGAACTGTGATAAATTTTCGTTTTATCGCTTTGGGAATGCATTGTTCCGAATAACTTTACGCACATTTTTCTTCCCTTTTATATTGTATTTAAACGACTTTGATAGTACTTTCGTTCAAACAAAATTTTTTTCTGATAACTTTTATGAGAACAAATCCCCATTGATTTTTTTGTAACGCTGCAACTTTTTGCAATAACTAACAGAACAAAAAACCAAAGTTTTGTTTCATGGGAAAATATCATTCTAAGAAATAAAAAACATTGTGTACTCAATAAAATTTGCAAAAAAAATCTTTTAAAAAACTTATAACTTGAAATTTGTTACAAAAGGTTTACAAATGTTGCAACTATTGATACAGTAACTAAATTGTTATGTTAAAATAGTAAAATTTAATAAAATTCAAATAACAAAGTTTGAGATTTGAAAACTTGACAATTTTCAAACAATATTAAAACCGATTCACGAAAACACATAAGAATGCACCGGATGTAATAAAAAGTTACAATCCATAGCAGCTAATAAAAGATGTCCAAGAACAAGAATATACAGAAAATTCTTATCTGTCCGCTAGGCATCAGACGCTTGAAGAAGATCTGGACATAAAAATTCCATTGATATCAAACTTAAACGCTCAGTTCAATATAAACGCCATTAAAAAAAAATGGCATGAAAAAGAGTTTTTGTGTTGGAATAATTTTTCTGGACCAGTTGAAAATGCCAAATTCTTTTGAAGTTGACCAATGTTTACTTTGAATCAATGCAAATGACATCTTGACAGGCATTCAAAATGGTATTTGCACTGGCCCAATGCAAGAAATTTGGATTCAAATATTTATGTTTGAGTGGGTGTACGATTCGTAGAAGAAAGTTCTTCATCGTTAGCATCTATCAATGACGCCTTATAATGTCAGAAGAAACAACTGATCCTTTTGAAACTCCGGTGTGTTGTCGATTTTCCAGCCCCTTATACTGAAGGAAACGTTTCTCGTCCGCATTTGCGCAGTGTTTTGTGCCCTTCCGTTCGCGGTCTTCCGATGTGCTTCAATTGTCTATTGGAATTTGGTAATGGTGCGTTCCTCGAATGTAAAATTCATGAGCGACCGCAAGCGATGGCGTAGCGAGCAAATAGATTCCCCCACGTCACGCATATATACAACATTTATCGTAATTGGCAATGCTGAACACGACAAGAAATTCTTACAATGTTGTTGCAAATTTATATTCATTTATGCGAACACGTATACCCACTGGCCACCTCCATTTTAAAAGTTGACAATTGCGCATTTAGTCTAGTCGAGCTAATACATGACTCCACGTGTCAAATCTGACGATGAAAACAAACACTAGCATAGCACTTCAACTCTCTTACCACTCGTCATTTTGGTCATTCTCAATGTTGCATTTTCACTATAGTCAAACAATTAAATTTCCTTTCATCACACTTTATACTTATACACTTGAAAAATAAATGGTGAAGAACAAACATGTTAAGATTCAAAGTTCCTTATTCGGTGACACTATCATAAACGTTTTTTTTTTTTTTTTTTTTTTTTTCAATAAACAACTTTTATTTATCATTCATTTTTTTTTAATTTTGCACAATTAAGCTCGAAATGTGAATTTAAGGTTTTTCCCAGCAATCTGGAAATCATCCGGCTAAAGATGGCGGATTGAAATAAGACACCCTGTATATTATTTTGATAACGTTTGATCCATATGTTCCATGAAAATGAAAAGAATCAATTGAAAAGTAATTACGAAGTGATTCGTCTCAATGACGGGAAATTATATCAAAAAGAAATGTACCAGTGATATTACACTTGCGAATCGTATTGGAAAAACGCTAACTGTTAATCTTAGACCAGTCATACGAGTAAGAACAGCAACATTCTGCTGTCGATACAATGAAGTACATTTCTTCAGAAAGTCAAGACAGTGTTGAGTGAAGAGGAAAAGAAAGTCTCGTTCTTTAATTTTCTGTTACTCTGATTGATTCAATTTTGTTTTTCTTTTCGTCTGATAACAAATTACTCGAGCGGAACGTGATTAATTGAATGCCTTAAACGTTGGTTCGTTTTTCTTGTGAATAAATGTCACCTGGACGACTTGCATGCCGACAGAGTATAGCTCGCGTTTGCATTTGTCAGAAATTTCAACCGCATAAAACAACGCTGAAACTTATCAGACCTGCTGTTTCAACGCTGTAAACGACCTACTCATAACGCAATTAAGGCTTCATAAAGGCTTCATAATTTCTGTTACGTGGTTTGCACACTGCGATTTAAACCAATAATATTCATAGTGAGTTTATTCGTTGGATAATGCCGCATAATGCTTCCAATTATTCTATAGAAGGCTCGTCAATCGTGCACTATTATAACCATGATTCTTACTTGTGAAAGTGAAATTGAACTACAAGAGAGTAACAAAGTTGTTGCCTTCATCTATACTACTGAGATCTCATTTCTATTGTATTATTCATCTCTGGCTTCAGACAGACCTTTATGACAATACCTATAGTATGGTGTCATCTATATATAGTGAGCAACGACCACCAATATTTCATTTTTTTTAATTTTTTTTTCTATAAAGATGATGCATGACAGTTGCAGGAAGGTCTTCTTGTATTGGAAAAGATCGAATCCATTTCACTATTCACCAATGAATTGACACAGAACACCGCGTGTGTCCTGTCGTGTGAAAAAAAACCTTTTTATGCTAAAAAAAGTTATTTCATTTGAGATAGAGATACAAAAAACAGAAGTATCCTCCAGCGACATCTTAATTCTCACCGTCTACAGTTCGAAACAAATGGTTTTCTAGTATATCGACACTTGGGTTTTTATTGAAGAGTATTATTATTTTCAGTCGAACATTTTGTTTGAATTATATTATAAAAATAAAACTTGGCGGTTTTGTGATAAAACTGCCCGGATGCCTATCCTATCTTCATTTCAACGAAAATAATAACATATTTATACATGCATGTACAAGCAGATAAGAGCTTTCTAGCTTATATATAAGTTACTAAAAACGGGTTTCCTGTGCTTCACTAGTGTTTTGCAGACATTACCGGTAGCTTATTTCCATTAAAATATTAGAACACAAGTCACAAACGTTTGAAATAAAAATAATAATATTTCCCAAATATTTCAAGTAAAAAATTATATATGGCTCCTTAAATGTCGGCCATATGGCGCATGTACAGTTGATATTTATTAATATATAAAAATGTTCATTTGGAAACTTAATTGAAATAAAATTGCGAAAACATATTTGTTGTACAACAATAGATGTTTGAAATTCAAAATTTATCCCGTTTTTGTTCATTTCATTTCTCAACACTATATTCCGTCTATATTAAAAAATTATTTCCAAAACGCTGCAGCCGTGTTAGATCAGGAGGCAGCTGCATTGAATATAGACTTATTATATATCGCTGATTAGGTAATTAAAAGACGAATTTATTGATCATCATGCGATGATGATTTCATGATGGTGATAATGACCAATCATGAATAAATTACCATACGTAAATATGTGCATCATTATTATATGTTAAATTACATATATTATTAACATGACATTTCCAAATGATCAAAGAAAAATAGATAAACAAAGTAAACGGAAAGTAAAAATGAAAAAGAATGCTAAAAAAATGCAAAACATTTTCAAACATTAAAAATAATTTAATGCAATACAAAACAAAGTTAATCAATTTAATTAAGTTAATTTTAAAACGATATGAAACAATGTTAATCAATTTGAAATAATGTTGTAAAATGTGAAACAATAGTAAGCAATGTTAAACAATTTGAAATAATGTCGTACAATGTTAAACAGTGGAAATAATAATATATTACAACAATGTTGAATATTGTAAAACAAAAATAAATCTTAACAGCTTTTTTCTGTGAAACTTGAAAAACAACGTTAGGAAAAAAAGCGTTAGGAAACGATGTTTTGGAGGTTTTTTAACTGAAGAGTCAAAATAATTATAAAAGTTTACCATATTTAAAATAAAAAACTTTCATAAAGAACATTTATTTCTTTAATATAGATATATATATATATATATTTGCTATAAATTTATTATTATTTATATCATTTTCAACGTTTTTAAAATTTCGCGATGTTTGTTTGTGAGTTGGTTGGTCTGTTCAGTATCCGCTGTCTCGGTTCAGTCAAACTCTCGCCGGTATTATTCTACCGGACGACTTGAACTTTATTGAATATCGGTCAATTGGTCAGTTATTTCATTAAATGTTTAATTTTACTTGATTTAAAAAATACTACAAAAAACATATTCTTATCAATTAAATATTTACAGCAGAATTCATTCGTTTGTATTATTTTTAATTGTCTCATATACTATGGATTATTTAGTAATTTGTACAGTGAAACAGTTTGTTAAAATAAAAAAAATGGAATTTTTGTTTATTATTTTTTTTTTTTCAATTTGACGTTAACCAGTAATTAGTTAATTAGTAGCGCACAGGGAGCTCTTTAATATTTAAAAAAAATTAAAAAATAAATAGCAAAAAAAAAACAAAACAAAAAAACAAAAATACTACAAAAAACATATTCTTATAAATTAAATATTTACAGCAGAATTAATTCGTTTGTATTTTTTTTATTATCTCATATACTATCGATTATTTAGTGATTTGTACAGTGAAACAGTTTGTTAAAATAAAAAAATGGAATTTTTGTTTATTATTTATTTAATTTTTTCAATTTTTAAATAAAAATTAAAAAAATGTTACGGTATGATATGAAATAGGTGTGCATAAATGAACAACACAATAAGATTTTAATTAAAACTCGAAACTAAAGGAACATTTTGGATTGTATACACATGTAAAACATGAAGGCGGATTTGCATGTACAAGTCATAAGCCAGTCATAGATTTTCGCACATATTGAGTCAAATATATGTTTTAGCGTATGCCAAGCAACTTGGCGTTCATGTTTTGAACCACTGGAAGCCTTCCAACTATGGCTCGAAAAACGAATACGCTTCGCAAAGTCGGCAGAAATATGGTGATCGTATAACTTTGAGCGACAAACCTACATTAAATATTAGTGCATGCAGTAAAGCCCCGAGTCCGCGTAAACTAAACTCGTTGTCATCTTAATAGCGAAGTTGAATATCATTCGGAACGTTCAAAATACATTAACTCGCCGAATGAAACAAAAATAACATAAAAGTATTACAGAATTTTATGGAAAGAAAAAAAAGTTAACGATCACATGGATTCATATTTGTCAGGAAATGCGTCTTGATTTATCTCGAGACTTTAGTAAACGCAGACATAATAGCGGTTTCCTCTTTGTCTTTCTTCCGCTTCGTAAACGTATGTTAGAGCAAACACCATTTATGCTTCATGAAGTATGACTTGCGTTAATGCAAAGAAGTAGTGGGATGCCTATTTGCGAATAATGTCATCTATTTTCAAACACCGCATATGCCTATTAATACATACAGAATAGTGACAATATTGTCTATGTTCACATAGCCGAGCCAGTGAATGTGACCTTAGCCCCCAGAGGTATGAACTTACAACGGGTTTAAAAAATCAAGAGACACAGTACCGTCTCGAGACCAAATGAGAAACTATATCCACATATTATTCAACACAAATTTGGCTCTTTGACCACTGCTAATAAATTAAACGATAGTTCAATCAATATTAAACATGTTCTAATTATTTCCTGCAATATCCACTCTCAAAAACAGATGATTTTTTCATTGTAATCAAGTTTTTTGAGGTTTTTTTAATAGTGGTAATAGAACCGGCAGATGACTATGACTAAATAAAAGAGATCGTAGCCTACAAACCAGAATAACTTTCTGTCATATTTGAAATCATAGAGGAACAAAAAATGAAAAAAAAAAAGTTCCATTTTTCGTTCGTGATGAAAATGAAATATGACTTGAAATTTCCAACGTAAAAAAGATAATTCAGAATTTCAATACAGCCCTCGATCATATTTGTCTGAACTTGCTGTGTATTAAAATTAAAACAGAAGTTATATGTTCATGAATAAACAATCCCTACAAATATTTATGCGCATAATAATATCCTGGAAAGAAGATCTTTGGAACTTAAATGATTCATTAAAACCGGACTGCACATATCATTTATATATCATCTTTATATATTTTCTAATTCAAAGTTTATTTGCTTACCAATGACTCCAACGATGTATATTACAGCGGCTCATGAAATTGCAAAGTGAAATCTGTTGCCCTGTTATTCACGCTGTGGGTTGCATCCTGCTGATATTTTTCTCTATCTTTTGTATTGCACTTCACACTGTTTTCCACTTGTCACTGTCCACCGTTCATCTTTCACATTTAACAATTTACTATTTTTCAATTTTGCACAAATGCTTAATGTATAGCCCATAAAATATTTATGAAAAATCACGTTTTGTTATTTTTAAAAGTCAAAAGTTGTTTCATATTCAATCTCACTTTATCGATATTAAATTTCACTTTTGTTATTACAGATATCACAATTCGATGACATAAGTCGACGGTTAAATTACACAAACAACAAACTTCGTACTCGTGGAATGTATAAAAACAAGTATACACACACACGCACACACAGTCACAAATGTTGTTTCTACTAAATGAATAAAAAGTCATTCATCAATAAATATCCAACTTTCACAATGTCAACATCTTTTAATAGTGACGCATGAAGCAGAGCCACGAACGTCGTCGATAAAGTTTTCATTTTTAAAGATGTCAAACGTTCTGACAGAAGACCTGGTTTTCAGCTGCGGAACTTTTTCGTTGAGTATATTTTTTTTGCGGTCTCGACGAAAGAAATTCGACAAGCAGATATATCTGATTAAAATCGCTGTCCACTCTTTTAGGATGACTTCTCGCAAGAGTCATGCCGACAGTATACTTTTATTCTATTAGTTTTTCTAAAATGGCTAAAACTTATTTTTTAGGTTGTTTCAATAAATGAAATCAACGGTCAATAACGTGTAGCTTATATTGAAAAGCTTTCCGACATATTATCTAGTTACTGAAATTTGTTGTTTACCGATGGAAATATACAAAAGTTTTTTTTTTTTTTTTTTCAAAGTTCAAACAAACTCAATTAAAATCTTGAAAAAAAACGTGTCAAAGTGAGTGCCATCGTAAAAATGACTCAGACTTCTAAATATAATAAAACAATTCAATAATTTGTTCAAGATTACATTGTAAACAATTGACAATTTGATTATAATATGAACAAAAAATTGAACGAGAGTTGTAACGTTTATTTGACGGATGTACGCGATGCAATACACTCGAACAATACAACAGATTCGATAAATATTGCATTTGCTTACAAATTGTATTTCACTTTCGGTAACATCATTGTTCGGCCTTTCGATAAAGAAACACCACGGATCTGTATTGTGAAATCAGAGTAGCTATACGAAAGCTAAGTGCAAGATTCGCTGTCTGTCCTTATTTCACAGAGTATATTTTCTTCACAATTCGAAGGTTTGGAATAAAGGAAAACGTGGTACGTATCGAAAATGCAATTCAACATGAGCGCATCTCTTCGTCAGAGTAACACACTGAAATTTGTGCCGCACGAAAATTCAATATTGTACTCAGTGTAGATATACATTCCATGTATACGCGATCATAAAGCTGAATGAATAGAGTCGAGTGTAAAGTTCGATGCCAAGCATAAACCAGACGCTACCGCGGTTGTAAGTTATACGCTCGAAACTGTGTGCGCTCAATTGCCTCATAACGGTCATGTCTTGATAAGGAAACGTCGTGAAATTAATTATTTTCAAAGAAATATAAGTGCCCTCGTGAGAAACATCTCATCCAACACAATGAACTATGGAAACGAGAACTTTTTCCTTTCACCCTGACAAGGTTTATCACTGCTCTTCTATACTTCTATACTATCCGTTCTAACATGACTTTTAACTTGACACAATGCACTAATTTTGTTATTATATCAGAGGATACGATTTATCAGCCAAAGATGCTTTTGTCTTAAAAGCAATTCCTCTCCTTTACCACTTGGATCGACAAAAATACTAAGCCATTGTACTTTTTTATAAGTACTTTTTAAAATTTCAAGAGCTAATTGCAACTCGCTGCAAAATGTAATGGAAATGCATTTTATAAAGTAAAAAATGAGAAATAGTCCCATAAAAGAGAATTCAACTATTTTATTAACGTTTAACGTTTGGATGTTGGTTGTCACTTATTTCTTTGGTACCATTCATTTATTTGTGTTAACATGATACTGCCTCAATATGCCAGCAAACTTGTTGCTCAAGGATACTTAATGGCTATATCTGCCTTGCCAAATTTCGTACTATTCTAGGATCTTTCCATTTGGCTCGCCAAAACACTTTTAACGAGGGTTTGAAAAATGTAAAAATAACGAGTAAAATTTGATAGTTTAAAAATTTGATAGTCGATAGTTGAAGAATGACAGCTATTAATCTGTGTGCTGAACCTCGAGCTCAACGCCCTTTCGAGCAACTGGAAAAGTTCCTTGGCAAAGACACTCGCATTGTTTTGTCGGTGCACTTCACTTGGCATTGCTAGTTTTCACAATCGATCCTTTAGTAGCCGTTTCAAGAAATGCTATTTATCCTACTTTGTTTTGTAGTCCGAACGATAAAATTTGTCACAAACAATGAAGTGAACTACTCGATCACTATTCGAATTCAATTTGAGATCTTTTTTTTTTTCACAAGTGTAAATTAAGTTGAGCCAAGGATGTATTGTCCAACTTTCCAAATTTATCAAGCCTCTAGGCAACAAAAAAAACGATAATTTGAACGACAATAAATCTAACCGCCGGCACTAAGTTAATGACCTGGGCAGTTAGTTAGAACTTTTTATCGCCTCAAGGCAAACATGTACAGGTCGACTTAAAGTTTTTTCACTCACCTTCAAGTGATTAACTAATGATCTATTTTACAAATCAAATTCGACAAACAAAACTTTGCTAATCAATATCGTGCCAATTTTGACAAATCATGTTACATACCAATTTACTACTGCGCCAGGTAAATCGGTATATTAGTATACAAACTTGAGTATTCGAGCTCCAATTGATTTAATCAGAGTTTTTCAAACAACTTTAACAGACTTTCCAATCTTATTTACTGCAGTTATTTTTACAGTTCTTGCTTATTCGACAGACTCCCTTTCACAACTTCTTCTGTTTGGCTTTTGAAATCACTTTAACAATAAGCAAATTCAATTACACTGAACAATAAGCCAATTTAATCAAAGATGTTTCAGCCATGTGAAACAGTTTGAAACGTTGTAAATGGAGCCGGTCACTTATTTCTGTAATTATCCTCTATGAAATGGAGAATTAATTATATATGTACTTATAGATATCTATATATATATATATATATATATATATTTTACAGATATATTTCATGCAAGCACAGTCTGACTTAAATGTTTGACATAAAAGAAAATGAATATTTTCTTAAAAGGAAATGCTCTGGCTAGGAGTTTTCTTAATATGAATCAGCTTTATGAACATTTAACAGAGCTTATTTTTCATAGTAATTTAATCAGTACAAGAATAAATAATAACTATCATCAAAATTGGTTTGTTTTCAAAATAAAGAGATAGCAGAAGTGAAAATATTTCACTCAAAAAAATGTTTACAATATTTCCCTCTAAAAGAATGTATAATTACATATTAATTGCAAAAGAAATTTGCTTATCATTTTTCAAGCAAAAAATAATTGTTTGATCGCGCACGTCAGTTTCGTAGCTTGCAAATTCGACGGATGTTTAAAAATGAAATCCTCTGCGGCTGTGCATCGCGTTTAAGCGATATTGGTGGAATAATGTGTTGAGTAATTGTAAGCAAACAGATACGTAATATGTCAACCGTATTTTGATCTATTTGTGCTGTTTCGAAAACCGGTAGCAGTCCATCGTTTTGAGGATATAACTAATCAATGCTTTGCAATACGTCAAATATTACTAGTAATTATTTATGTCTCCGTTATATTTGCATTCAATATAAATGTACAACAAAAATTGTTACCTTTTTTTTCAAGATTACACTAATTCAATACTCAAACATTCTGAGAGAACGATGTCCAGCCTTTGAGCAATGCTTATATAAATTTTTTGAAGATGAAATAAGAAACTATAGTTTCAAATTTATTATATAAGTTAATATCAGTTGAATGTTTGAAAATGATCAAACACGTTTGGGCAATCTTTTCAAGCAAAAAATGTTCAATGGGCGACGAAAAATGTATGGAAAACATTTTTATGTAATATTCCACACCTATTGTTGGAATTTAATTGATACCAAAAGATACAATCAAAAGGCCGATGATGAATCGAAGACCAGCTTATATTAATGGATGGTGCGAGTTATATCAAAAGTTATGATTAGATTATGCATATATGCACGGCAGTGGTTCCATGGATAATTCGATATGGCCTATTTAGATTCCAGTGCAATGTGGCTCGTTATTCCTTATGTATAACAGGAAGCTCTCTTTCTATTTGTAGCATTCAAGCGATACCGCAATGTTATTACGCATACGATAGGCGCTTGCGCGTCATGTTGAGCGGCTAGTCTTAACCCCGTAACGAAATGTATTCCATACGTGACTGGTATGATACTGCTGGACACGAACGCATTTGAATCTAACCGGCACGAACTCAAAGACATCGCCGCAACTCTGATTTCATAATGAAACGCCAGACAAGTGCCAATGTTCCTTGCACCCGGATAAACCGCAAACACATATCCTGTTTTCTCAGAACAAATTTTCTTTTAGTAGACGCTCTACATGCGTTCTGGCTCACTTAGTATGCATAAATGAGAATAGGCAGGGTGGGCATATATGGGTGATTCCAAATAAAAAAATCCATTTAGCCGACTCCAAAAATGTAAAATTTTTATTTTAATGGCACACTCTACACTCTTGCAAATTTTTTTACACCTTGCAAATTATGATAGAGAGAAAATAAAAAGTAAAGATTGAACAAATTAGAAAAGCCACGAAAAAAGTTGTTTCAATGAACGAATCCAATTTTGGTTGTGATTTTGTTGAATGTTTGAATTTCAATATAAAATTATAAGAAACTCATAATTTGTTAAATATCAATTACAAATTTCAACCTAAATTATGACCTGGCTGTTTTTTGTATTGTGTAAGCGAGTTTTCAGAGTTGCTTTTTGAAACTAAAACAAAAAGCTCCAAAACAACTGCTATCGTAAGTTTCGTAAGTTTTCTTATTTTCACTCGCGCACTTTTTTTTGTCAGGTTAATGTTTACGCAAGAGAAAATTTAATTATTTCTCATCCGGAAGGAAACGTTTCTTGTTTTTAGATTGAAACAAAATCGTATAATTAGATACAATAAAAGTACGAAAGATATATATATATACACGTTTAACTGAAGTTGATATGTTTCTTGAATCGCGATTTTCGTTAATTGTCGGCAATTAATAGAAACTCAAGCGGTTAAAAGCAAAGCGGAGGAAAACGAGTTGGCCCGAAAACTATGGTTCAAGTTTCTTGTTACAGCCAACGCACAACTGAACTGGCTAAATTAGAATAACACAACGAAATCAGGCAACAAAGAAGTTTATAATATGGTTCAATTGAAACAACTCGGGCAAATTCTTAAAAAAATCTCTTCGAAACAAATTTAGTTTACGAAATTCTCCGGGGTTTTCCCTATTTCCCCCTTACCCTCCGCTTCAACTATTACGCTTTAAATTAACTTGCGGCATTTGCGGGTGTTTCTGCAAACTTCGATGTTACATTCATTACATTAACTTATTACACGCATTATCTGAGTGACTAATAATGTCGCAACTTGAATGAAAAGCTGTTTTAAAAAGTTATGACTTTCTTTCTGATTTGCTTATGAAAGTGTAAACTTCTGATGCAAAAACTAAACACTCATCGAGGATGAAAAAAAAAAAAGTTTACGTAACGAGCTCGGTTTATTCATTGTTCTATCAAATTATTTCAAACCTACACAAACGAGGGAGAGCAGTCCTTTAAAATCTATATAACTTTATAAAGTATGTCACATCTCTTAATAACTTTCATTTAATATTTAAAATGAGATCCAACATGCAAAAAGCATTGACAAATTCACTGCTTTTATAACGGCAAAGCACCTCGCTCGCAAGATAACAAGAGAGAGAGTAAAAATTCAGAAAAAATCCACTCCTTTTTTTTCTAATTAAAATCTGTCTTGGTTTAATGTAAAAAACCTCATACCACGTTCTGAAATAATAATTAAAGGAACGGTAGTTTAAAAACTTTGAGTCATTTCAATAAAGTATTAAATTTCATTTGCACCTTTCAATGAAATATCATTTTTTTAAATAATTTTTTAGGTTAAATTGAAAAAAATAATTCTCTGCATAATACATCACATTGTATTTTCACTGAAAAAAAAAACTTTTAAAAAGTATGAGTTTTAGTTAAGTTGGTTTTGAAATTCAAATTATTCAAATAACTTCGTCTGAATCTGATCCTCGTTTGACTGAATGTCAGACAAAAAAATTCTACATTTCAGACTAAGACTTAATTACAGTATTACGAATTTTAGATTCTGAAAAGAAAACTGAACGAAGTTTAACGATTATTAATATTTAGTCTGAATATACTGATATTTTCAGTGTAAAACCACGATATTGAGAGAGACGATAAGTTAGTTAGCCATATCAATAATTATAAGCCAAAATAATTTTAAAAACGAAAATTTGCCATGGCCGTTGTTTAAAAATTTCTACTTCTCTTTGTTCAACAGTAACTAATATAACAAATCGGAAAATATGTACTTTCAAATCAAAATTGAATGTGCAATCATCATCAATTATAAAACAAAAGTATACCTGGATCATTTTCAGGGACATTTTCATTTTGTATCACATTAACAATGTAACATCATCAATAATGTTGACAAAAGTTTGATGGTTCTGATAAACATGTTTACGAAATGATTTCCGTAAAACTGCCACTTCCGAAAAGTTCCTTGAAAATTGTCAAATTTGCACGCTACTTTGAGCAGCGGGTCGTTTCAATGAATTCGAAGGATATGCTTTAATAGCAACGGTGCTTTCAGTGCAACATAATTGCACATTTCACCCTGATTATCCCTTTTATATCAGGAGACAGCTTTTTTGTATACTTTGTGTTAGCGAACTTTACAATATTTTTGAGAGATTAGAATAATTAAGACACATTTTTAGTATTAAACGAAATTTCAGACTTTGTTACTATGATAAAACATATGTCTGAAAAATTGAAACAAAAAAATCTGAATTTCAGATATCTTTTTTCGTAATGTTAGGTCTCTCCATATAAAATAATGAAATTCGCGTAGAAAATATTCTAAGGAAATAGCGATGCAAATCTTAGGAGAGAAATATTGTAACAAATTTCACTATGATTACCGGAAGGGTAAAGAGTTTTAAAAATGTTACCATTTCAGTTTGTCAGTTTTATGCGGTGATCAGTAAAATATAAAAAATATGAGTCAATTTTAATTGAATCATGGGAGTTGCTGTACCCTGAAACTCATGGCACAAAAATTTGAGAGCTCTGTCCTATATTTGATATTCATGAAAAGTCCATATTTAATCACAACATACAAAATTTTCTTCCATTAATACTGCAACTTGTTTAGTTTGAGAGTTAGAAACGTAGGATTGACAGATGGTATAAAATTTGTCAAATTATTTTCCTTGATGTTTTGAGGAGCTGAAATTTAAATGTAATGAATTTGAAATTTGACCTGGTAATTGGATGTAAATCGAGAGCGCGTTGGTATTTGAGTTATAAAAGGAATAAATCAGCTGGGTATATCGCGCATCGAGACGAAATAACGATTACAAGCTACTTGAATTGAAAAGTAATAATTCCGCCGAGATGCATCGTCCAAGTTAATTAGTGATGCATTTCCTGTGCTCGATCTCATCTAAGATAGGCAGTTAAATCTCGAAACAAATTGAGACTTGCTCGAATTCGCTTCGCAGCGTCGACGTAATCACAGACGTTTAGCGCTCCGAGATTCACTCAGCTTTGCCAACTTTGACACTTTAAGTCTCTGTCGGCGTTCGCCCCGTCTCGTCGTACATTTTTGATTGATATCGCGGGGATCCATAACCGCCTATCCTTCTCTTTTGATACAAACAAAAGATGGCATGTAAATTGTTTCCCTTATAAATCTGCTCAGAATTTCAAACGCCAATGCCAAACGCACATCTCGTGAGAATATTATCATCTGGCTTCTTTTTATTCACCAACTTTGCTCAACTCAAATCGACATTTCTTGTGATTGATTATGGTGATCGAAATTGCATCTCTCTCCCTTTGAAAAACACACCTTATTGATCTTCAGCATTTGTCACTCTGATAAAAAAAAACAAATTTGCATGCTAAAATTGTGAAACAATTTTCTATACCTTTTGATTCATTTGTATTAGAGATTAATTTTCAACCCTTTATAAAATGTGTGTCACCGAATTGAATTTAAAAATCCATTTTAAATATATCCTCCTCCATAGATGTATTGATTGATTTAGCTGAAAAAAAAGCATACAGCAATTTTTAGCAATAAATCGATTGTTCAGAGCTGTATCAACGTAACATTCAGTTTTATTATTGCCCAAACGTATCTGATATTATTAAAAATTAAAACTTCGTGCCTCTCATGGCAAATTAAAAAAAAAAGACATTCAAATACTTTAACTTGACAATCAATTTTTTTAATTCAATGATTTTGAACAAAGCATTTTTTTCAACGAAATTATTCAACAATTTTAAAATTGTAACTCTTTGAAATTTATTCTTGAAATTCATTTTTCATCATTTATCAGTAACATAAAACGTCAAAGTATACCTTCTGGTTTATTTGATTGATGGGCAGCTGCATTAAGAATCTTTTATAAAATTAAATTAAAACGGCAAATTGTCGTTTCATTTATTATTAACAACAAAAAGTCCAACAAAAAGTTTCGATGCAATTAAATTTCTCTGAAAATTCTGACTTGCAAAGTAATAATGTTCTACATTCGTCTAAGTTCATGAATAAAATGTTTTCATCAAATTAACATTTGTCTTTATCTATTACTAACCTTCGTCGGTGCACGTGTTAACATCTTCGCGAGCGCTGTACATTTTAAAATTGAAAAAATATATATTATCATTACCACAATTGTTTGTGGACTAAATTCTCACATCGTCAACGTTTTAAGAACATTTTTGTTATTACTAAAATTATCGGAGTATGAATAATTAATCCCTGCAACATAAAATATATCTTAGATATAATTATTTTCATTGATTGCTGCATTTTATGAAGTTTGAATTGAAATCAACATTATTTGTCAGTTGGAATGATAAAATAATACGATGTCAACTAATTTATTTGAAATGTATCATTTAAAATTTAATGAATGAAGCTTTTTAATGCAAATATAATTGAAGCTACATATATGAAAAAACTGTAGTGCACTTTTGCTCCAAAATAATACGTCAATATATTCCATACGCACTCGACACGATGATTACACGACACTTGTCCTCTGTCTAGGACGCTTGAGATTCTTTTAAGAGGGCCTCTGAAAGATGGATCAGATCTATAGATTTACATATTTAGCCTTATCTTTTCATCCAAACAAGAGTGCTAAAACATTTGATCACGAGAATCTGATGTAACGAAGGATCTGATGAATTGCTATATGGATCATTCATATAAATAAAAATCTTGACTACTTGCAAAAAAATCAATGTGAAATGTTTTATGTCTTCAATTTTTCATTAAAAATTAAATAAAATTTGTACAAGGATACTATGAATAATAAGGAAGTCAATTGAAAGTAGATCCAACTATATATTCGGTATTTTTGTGCAGTACATACTTTTAATTAATTTTTCAATAAACATAATTCAATTTGAACGTCCCTTTTCAGATTTTCTTCCATTTTTTATTATTATTTTTTTTTCTCTCTTAAATGTAAAAATTCCGGTTTCCTACTTTGCAAACAATATAAAACTTCAAAATAAAATTGATATAAAATTCGAAAAATAATGAAAGTTAATTAAAATGACCACAAACTGGTTGAATAAATCACCTCAGACATATAATATTTTTGAATAACTTTAAATGTGCAAAAAATGTGAAATTGAATCTGACGATGTAACAGAGGTCGATAAGAACGATTCCCTTTTTATTGACAAAAATTAATTGCACCTTGCGCATATAGCAGTGTCCGCTAGTGGTTTGCTAATATAACAATAACAAAGCAGACAGGTTAGGATCTTTGACTTTGATTTTCTTATTTTTGTCATACTAAAACACTTTAATATTATTAATCATCAAGTAATATCTCTATATCAATAGTTAAGAGTGACTAGCAGCCATTTCAACATGAAATGCAGTTTGTGGGTCGAATTACATGGTTATCACTGAGACATTTTTCACATCAACATAGATGCAAATTCGAGAAATTCTGTTTATGGATCGATTCCAAATTTACATAACAATAATCTCCTATCACTATTTAAATAACAAAAAACATCCAACAATCAAAATGAAAATTCAAACATTTTTACTCTTATGACAGACATTCAAAATATCATGCATGCATTTAATCATCTTTTTTTTATTTGATTGAAATTCAATTTTAAGAATTGGAGTCAAATTTTGGTTTGAGTGACAATTGAAATTTCATTGGCATATTTTAAAATAATTCAAAGAAACATAATGATTAAAATTTGTTCTTATTGTTACAGAAAAAATGGATGAATATATAACTAAATTCGTTCGCACTCATCGAGAGCTTCTACTGTTAGAGAGGGAAGAAAATCTGCAGCATATCCTGAAGGATTTATCGGCGTCGAATTTGCGTCAATTGGAGCGGAGCGGTCAAGCTTTCACCAAATTGAGTATTAATAATGTGGCTAATAAAGGTTCCGGTCGCTTTCAAATCGACTTGGCACGTCAAGATGATTTGGATCTCGATCACGGCGTCGGCCAGGGAGATCTCGTGCTCTGTCTCAGACAAAATAAAATGAAAAATGCTATCCGAGGTGTCGTCACTGAAATATCTGACAACTCGGTCTCGATCGCTGTGAACGACAATTTCGAGGACATTGATGAAGATGAGACTTTTTCTCTGATCAAAACAGATTCTGATGTCACTTACAAGTGTCAAACAAAGTGAGATTTAAACGAGAAACTTATCAAATCATATACTAATTACAAAATATAAAATACGTTTTTATTAAACAAAACTTGTTGTAAAAAATAGTTTGCTCATTATTTGTTGTGTTATATTTTTCAGAGCTTTGAATAATCTTGAGAGAAGTGATTTGTACAGTCTACCATGTTATAAAGTGATCAAGATTGCATTTGGAAACAATGAGGAGAGTGAAAATTTGCTCCAAGATGAGGATCCAATCCCGAAAGAAAACTTGGACAGCGAAGGAGGGTTGAAATGTTTTAATTTGAGTTTGGCTGAAGATCAAAAAAATGCTGTCATGTTCGCTTTAAAACGAAGAAATTTTGCAATTATTCAGGGCCCGCCTGGAACTGGCAAGACAACCACCCTGGTAGAATTAATAAGACAGCTGCATAGCCTTAAGAAAAAAGTAATAAACCGAAAAATATTTAAAACCTTTTTTTTTAATTCAATTGTTGTTTTTGATAACAATAATTTTAGTTAGAATTTTTTTATTTTTTAGATTTTAGTTTGCGCTCCAACGAACGTTGCAGTGGATAACATAGTTGCGAAACTGGGAGAGACGGAAACAAAACCCCTGAGGCTCGGTCATCCGTCGCGTATCTCGAAACAGTCCCAGCAGTTCGGTCTAGACGCCCATGTTAAACAAAATGATGGTTATGCTGTTGTGCGTGATATCGAGCAATCATTAAAAGATCTCACCGCAAATGGCAAGGGAAAGAAATACAAAGAGATGCGCGAACTCAGAAAGGAGCTTAAAACTAGACTCAACAAAATTACCTCAGAAATAATCAAAAACAGTTCTGTAAGTTTAACAAAATCACAACTAAAAACTTCTCTAAACAATTGAGTTCTATCAATTCAAAAAAATTAATATCCAATTTTAGGTGATACTTTCTACTTTAAACTCAGCCAGTCCTATGGAAGGTAACCTCCGCTATATTCCAGATAACTTTTTCGACGTCGTAATCGTGGATGAATCTTCCCAGGCACTGGAGGCTTCCATGTGGATCGCTCTGCCGAACGGGAAAAAGTTGGTCATGGCAGGGGATATCAACCAGCTGCCCCCAGTCGTAATGTCGCAGGAAGCTTCCGAGCGCGGATTGAATCTTAGTCTCATGGAAAGAATGATTAAAAAGTTTAAAGACAAATCCTTCGTTAGTCTGACTAGACAGTACCGGATGCACGAGAAAATTATGTCCTGGTCCAGCAAATCATTTTATAATAACTCACTACAAGCAGACGACAGTGTGAGAGTCCATCTACTGAAAGACTTAAAAGGAGTATCAGCTGGCGACGTGACAAGTAAATTTTTCTAGAACTGTTTAAACTTGTTTCATTTCTTTACTTTTATTGTTACTCATTTTTTGAAGGCTCCATGTAAATATATGTATGTGTGTATGTATGTATATGACAAACATATATATTTTGTTTTAATAGTAAAGTCGTTGATACTGAAACTTGTATCGTTAAACATTCTTTTTGACAGGCGATCCCCTCATTTTCATTGATACCTGTGGCTGTGATTGTGAGGAGTATAAAATGAACGACGTCTCGGGATCAAAAGGGAATCCAGGAGAAGCAGTAATTGTTGAGAAAGTTGTCTCAACATTAATCAAGCACGGTGTGAACTGTAATCAGATAGGAGTTATCACGCCGTATACGTTACAAGTACAAACAATTCAATTTAATAAAAACAATTAAATCCGATTACAAAATTTCATTTTAATTGGTTTTATTTTAACAAATAGGTCGATCTGATTCGAAGATCCTTGAACAGTAATCACATGAACACAGAAGTGAGCACGGTGGACGGATTTCAGGGCAGGGAGAAAGAAGTAATTATCCTGTCGCTTGTGAGAAGCAATCAAGAAAAAGAATTAGGTTTCGTTACAGATTTTCGTAGGCTAAATGTTGCAGTCACAAGAGCAAGGCGTCTTCTGGTATTGATAGCCGATAGTGAGACAATGGAGAAAAATGAATTAATTGGAACCCTTTTGAAGCACATCGATGAAAACGGATTATTACAAACTGCAGAAGAGTACTTATCAGGTGAGACGTACTCCAGGATGTACTGTTGGATTTTAATTGCACAAGACAGTATTTTAATTTTTCAACCGTACCAAGTAGATACCAAGTAGAAATACCAACAGTAAAAATTCACACTTATCTTCTTTTAGAATTATTGATAGAATTAAAATATTAATAAAAGTGAAAATCGCTTGAAATGTTTCGACCTATATTTTCCCATTTTTGTAATTTATATGCATTCAAATTACCTGACTACTTCTAGATTTATTAACAAAATTCTGATTTGATTCCGATTCAGATTCTAACGACAAAAAGGAAGAGATAGAAAAATCGTCAAAAAAGTTCAAGGTGGAAACTAAAGCCAAACCAGTAAAGGTTGAGAAAAAAAATGTTACCGCTGATGGAATGAAAGAAAATGTGAAAAGTATCAAACATACGAATGTTGGGATGGATTTGGCAGATTACCTAAGCAAGGAACGGTCGAATATTTATGAAAAATTAAAGGTGGAAGATGGAGTTACAGGTACTTGACTAGGAACTTGTAAAAAAAAAGTAACAACTTTTTTATTTGATGCTATTTCGTTGCAGTTGCAGAAACTAAGGAAAACAATCAGGGATCGAAAAGTAAAAAGAATCGAAAAAAAAAGAAGAAGGAGGAGGAGAATGCAACCGAGTCCGAGAAACCGAAGAAGGAAGACGATTTCGATAGTGTTTTGGCTGAGTTTTCAAAGACCAATTACGTTTGTTCACACGAAAACTGTAAAGTGTCAACGAAGTTAATCCACCTTGCTTGCGAATTTTGCAGCAAGTGGTACTGTTTGCAACATGGTCAGTTGATTTTGTATTTAGACCTTTTTTCATAGTCAGAAATATTAACTCAAAATGATTTTAGGTTTGCAAGAAGTACATGGTTGTGGGGAAGCAGTTCGAAGGAAAGAGAGGAAAGAGTTTCGTCATCAGCTACCTCCAACAGCCTCTAAAAAAGAGAAGGACAAGTTTGCCCGCAAGCTAAAGGAACTGGAGGATGCTCGAAAACCGAAGAAGAAGACTGCAAAAAATAAATAAACAATTGTAAAATTCAACTTTGCAATTTTATTTCCAGATTTTAAATTCAATTTTTTGGTTCTGTTACAAAAAGTAAAATGTAATTTTGTCTTTTATTACACAGTTGGTGTGGAATCGTGTAAAAAACGCTTTTGATTTTTGTGTACAGAGATCATAGATGTAAACAAAAAAACAAAGGAAACCAACAGTAAGAGCGATATGAATTTCAGTGTGATAATAAAGTAACAAATATTAGTTTTATACCATTGAAATATAATCGCAGCAGAACACCGAAGAAGTCACGCGTTATCATACTCTTTCGGGAACATCCTCTCACAATTTTTCAGTAGAATTTTTTCCATCGTCTAGCAAAAGAATCGCCAAAGGGATAATAATAAAATAAAATTTATGCAAACAAAATAACAATAATTTCATACTCATTTAAATTTCATCTTTTCGTTTTGCTTCGAAGCACTTCTCTTATAATTGTGCTTTTATCAACACATTTCTTAATTTGAAAAACAGCTGTGCTTTAAATCATTATGCAACGACCGAAAAATCACTATCGATTCATATATCTCACTAATTAATATTACTTTGAATAACACAATGATTATTAATTACTCTATTAGTAACACCATGTTATCAAACATCTTCCTTCGTTACAAGTTATACTTTAAAAATAATAACTATACCAAAATGATAATCAGCGCCACAAAAATTGTCAAGTCATTTCTTTTGTATGACTTGACATTTTTCCTTCGAATACGCTATTTAATATTTTATCAAAAGTTAAACGTTAATTGCAAATAGACTATGGTTAGTATACAAGGCATGAAAACTAATAGAATAGTAAATCAATTAGAATTGTTTCTCTTCTAAGCCAGTGAAAATCATTCCTCTAAAAACATTAGATTTTCACCACTTTTTTTATCGAAAAAATTAGTTTTCTATCGAAGAGCTAACTTAACCGTACATTAAGCCTAGTTTTGGAACTCTTAACAAAGTCCTACAAATTCTACTTTGAGATATAGTTTATGTCGTACAAAATCGTGGGTTCTGCTGCGATGATAGTCACATTTTTTTGTTACTTCACATCAAATCTGTTAAACAAATGATGTATAAATAATCATCTCTGATGTTTCTCAAACTAAAATTTTCTTAACGTATAAATGGCAACGAATTATCGTAATGTGACTACGATCCACTAATTACTTTACACATCATGAAGGAAGAAAGCATCGCTAATAGAATTAAGGGCTTTGAATGCTAGCTTAAATATAACGATCGTTACCTGACCCAAAAAAGGGTGAGGCTTTTCCGAATGAAATCTGAGAAGATTATATTCGTCGTTATTGTGCGCAATTGGCTTCGTAATCAACATACGTACTTTATGGAAATCATTTGAAACTATTATAGAACCCGAAACTAAACGTTGGGCTTCAGAATTTCATAATTGTCCTTACTGTAAAAAGTTCAGTTAGTGATTTCTGTACACAAAAAGCAGTCGAAATTTATAAAAAAAAATGTGGAAAAAAGTACATAGAATAAATAAAATATACTTTGATAGTAAAAAAGAAAAAATAACATAAAAAGCGAATAATCAGAACTTTTACAAATTTCTTAGTTTTTTTTCTTTCTTTTTCTTTTTCATTTCAATCATAGCTGACTATGATCTTGTCGTAGTCTATCAAGCCATGGATAGTTTGATAGACAAACCTGTTTTCAATATTTTCAAACATAAAACTATATTCTTTTTTATTTAAAATTTGTGGTCTAATTTTTATCTCGAATGTCCCCTTCACCATAAAAATATGTACCGCACTGAGAGACATTTATTGTTGTTAAATTGTAGATTAACACAAATTAATGTGCACCCTCCCTTGGAAAAAATTAAGATGGGCTTACACTTGGTAATTTTTAAATATAATGTCATTACATTTCGAAAGTATAATGCAAAAGAAAAAAGAAGTAATATCTTTTATACTGGACTTTTGAATTTAAACTAAAGCATTGCTGAATTTGCCAAAATGAAGATGCCCAAAATTTCGTACAATTTCTTGTACGTCAAAAACAAAAATTTGAAAAATAAAAAAAAATGAAATATAATAGTTTTATAACAAAAAAAAATTTGATTCTCAACATTCAATAAATGATCTAGTAAAGATCAAAGATGTTTAGATTTTGTAAAAAATCTTTCTTTTGTCTTTAAAAAAAAAATTTCAGTTTCGAGTTTAGAACACAATATTTCGTGGATTTTTAACTTAAAAAAACACAACTTTTTTCATGTAGATTCTTTTTTTCAAACGAAAAACTAATCACTGATTCTGCCGAAAGTCGTTTGAAAATAATTTCAACTTTTGAAAGGAGTAACTTTGACTCTTTTGGTACTTGAGCATGTTTTCGTGAAAAAAAAGTTTTCATATTTTTCAGAATATTGTTTAAAAAATAATCAAAGTTCCTTTGTCTTTGTTTTGTTTTTTCTTTTCACTGTTTGCCAATGGTTTTTTCCATTGTTCCATCCGCTGTGGAAATTTGCCAGGTTATTGCGTGTGTAATCCATTTACACCCTCAACCACATATTAATTTAGGAAAACCATCATCCATACCATTTTTCCTTTCGATGATTGAACTTGTAATTATTTTTTATAATGGCATTTTTCTCCAGATGATTTTTGTTCGCTCTCGAGTTATTCCATCTCGAACTCTTTATTTAGCGTTGCCAGATCTCTGCGAAACATAACACAATAATTTATTTAAAATATATTTCATAAAATAAATATAATAATTGATGAGACATTTTCTCGTTCATTTATGAAATTATAAATTGAACTTATCAAAAAGTTTCAACAAACAAATCCACTATTTTGAAACTAAAATTTACCTGTTTTCTATTGCTTTGTTCAAATGATACTTGTGCATCAAGGATATAACCAATCTCAAGGTCGACCAGATGGTGTTGGACATGGCAGCAGGAGGTGCGTTTTCTCCATGTACACCTCTGGCTGATGCCTGTTGATTCAAAGCTGTCAACAAGTGTTCTCCTGCTTCTCTGTAAATTACAAAACAGTTTCATTAACTCCTCATTAACGATTTCATCCATTGAAACTTTTTAAAATCTTATAAGAACTTTTGAAAACTCACTTATAGGCATTGAGATTGATGCAAGAGATGCCAAGATTGTAACGAGCTCTAATATACCCAGGGGAGAGCTCTAAAGCATGATGATAGGCGTCTATAGCTTCTGCGGAACGTTGACCGTTAGCTAAAGTTGCACCCAACCGATTCCACAATTTAGGATCCTGTAAAAATTGTCCTCTTTTATTCATAATATATTATTTATTTAATTGACTCATGATAAAAAGAATCGTCCGACTGCTTTAATTTTAAGTCATACATTCAACAAATCAATTTATAACATTATCAAGTGATAAAATTGAAAGCGAGATTCTTAACAAAAGGACAATCTGATATGAGTTTAAGTTATATTTATTTCAACGACTTTTCAAAGCACTTACGTTCTGCCGAACAACCAGGGCAGCACGAAAACAGTCCGCCGCTTTATCATATTCACTCGATAAATTGAACAAAACGCCGAGACCGCATTGAACATCCGGATCTATAGCATCTCGTGGTTGTAATCTAGCTGCTTGTATGAATGAATCCTTCACCTCTTCATGAGCGTCGCTGAAATTTCAATCGATAATTATAATGTTTCTCTTTTGAACAAAAAGTTGTATACCAAAGTTGAATATCAAATCTGTGACAAATTTTATCAATAAACTCTATTTTATCTTGATCATTGAACGTTGGACCAAAAAAAAGTATACCAACCGGAAAAGAATAGAGGACACTTCGTTAGTCGGCTGACTTTTGATCGAAGATGAAGGCACGAGATGCTTATAATTGTCGTTTTTCGTTAACCATTCCTTGAGAGTCAAACATGCTTGACTCTGGTAAGATTCGTTCGTGTAGGACACTGCCAGTGCCATGAGTGCTTGCGTGTTCGAGGGATCGAGTGCCAAGCACTGCTTCAGCGCTGAGATCGCCAGAGGGTCCTGTTCGTTCTCCGCTTGCGTTTTGCCCAACATCAGCCAGGCTTGGGCATTCGATTCGTCCTGCTGGACCGCGGCCTCAAAGCAGAGTACCGCACCAGCCAGATCCCCCTTTTCCAAACGTTTTTTACCCTCTTCAAACGCATCGGACAAGTCCTTCATAGGATTCTCTTCGTTAAACTTATATTCTTTGAAGGGATCATAAAAGGTTTCGTATTCAGAAATCCACGGATGCGTAGTCGATATATTATCCGACGAAGCGGCCTTGGACCACTCCTCTTGCAACCGAGACCATAATGAAGACTCATAATCATTATCTGAAAATTAAAAATTAAAATCGAAATGAAAAAATATACGACAACGTAATAAGGAATTCAGTAAGTTGATTATTTACCCTCACTACTAGTCTTGATAAATTCATCGATCCAGGTGCCAGCGACTGCCAATTCTTTTTCCGCTCCATTTTCAACCGATGACTTCTTCTCATCGACCTTATCCTTGTCCTCTTCACTAAATTCTTTTGTCCATTTGTCGTGGATTTTGTTTTGTGGCCCCGATTCGCTCGTTTCTTCAATTTTACCCTCCTGGTGCATAAACTTCATGAACTTGGAATAGGCAACATTGGGCTGCTCGCTCGTTAAACCCTCGGCAAGATGACCTATCTTGTCATTATCCAACACGTTTTCAGCATTTTCCAAGTACTCCTCGGCCCACTTAGGCCCGAGACCGAACTCGTGGACCTCTCCAGGCGAGGATGCCCCAGCCACAGGTGCGCCTCGGAAATCGAATAACGATGTCGAGTTCCAGATATCGTCTGCCAGTTTTTCCTATAGAACAAAATTGTGATGATCATAAAAATCAGCTAAACAGATACAAAAGAATGAAACTGAAAAAGTATGAATTACATCAAAGTGTTTGCCAGATTGGATATACTGATTAGCCCAGGCGGAATCTTGACCACTTTCTTGGACTACATTCGGCGCCGTTGCAGGAGTATAAACACTCTGGTCTATCTCGCGCATCTCTTGTAAGAGATTGTCCATTTTGAAGGTTTGCGGGTGCCCGGAAGTTTCTTCTAAAAATTGTTTCACGAGCCCTTCGGAGTCACCGGACTGGAAAGATTCCGAGGATTTGTAAAAATCATATAGTCCTTCCTCTTTCAAGCCGTAATCCTGAATAAGGTGCGAGGTGAGTCTCATCAAGGGACTCGGCCCTCCGCATTCACCTTCTACTAATTTGTGCAGTGCCATTTTCGTTACCTGAAACAAACGATAACATTAATTCGCATTCTTTTGAAAAAAAATATATATATCTATTCAATGTTGAAAATAAATCTTGAAATCATTTAAAAAACTTGATAATTAACATTGTTTTCTATATAAAAAATAGCTTGCCTCCTCAACAATTTGTAATTAAATTAAATCTAACGCATAGTCTTATTTTGTGCGTCGCATTGCCGATGCGCTTAACCCTTTTGAATATTGTCAACTGTGCGAGTCATTCGGCATTGAAAACTTAACGCACGTTGGAGGCTGTATATATTATTGATAAGAATTGGTAAAATATGTTCATCAAAACAATAATCTCACGAGAGAAAAATGTTATAAATAACTAATCCTTTGCTCAATTTGATTGCATTTTTTTCACTTGATGTGATGTTGATAATCATCAGATGATTATAATCTTTGATAACTGGTAAAAAAATTTGTGATAAATTTACCGATGCGAAAAATGAAATGATACTTTCGATAAACTGAAAATGACTTTTTTCAGCAAAAAAGTTAGGTTTAAATTTTTGAAAATTGTAACAACTTGATAACGTCAACTGATAATCATCTTTGTAGAACGATACATTTTTTAATGGAGTATGGATGTTAACGTATAAATAGTCATTTATAAATAGATATTTAATATCGCTCTAGTATCAAATCATAATTTAAGCCAAAATAAATCTCTTCTTTTAGCATTCCAGTTATTCATTTATTTTTATTAATTCATTTCTTAAATTACGGGTCCAAACTTTTTTGTTTGAGTTTTTTTTTCAATGTTTCGATAAATAAATGATAGGACAAATCCAGCAAAAATTTTCATTGCACCAAAACACAAAACAAAAATGAAAAAATTTCAATTACAGTTTCGGGATTTTTAAATTAAAGTTTTTTTGGATTTGAGATTAATCAAAGACACAACTCAAAAACCAAAGTCTTTTAAATAAACACATCTCTTAATCTGAACACCGAGTTGCGTCATGTCACCGCGTCTCTAGTTATAATACCACAAAGCTCGTGCTCAAAAACACCAGCCACAAAAATCACAACACACACGTCAGACATCCGATGACAATAATAAACAAAGAAAGGGGTCATGCCTGGGCGGGAGAGGAAGAAAGAGGTGCAAACATTCCAAAAAGCCAAACGAGCTTTTTGCTCACATGTCAGTGTCACGCGTGAGAGAGAAAGAAAGAAAAAGAGAGATAGAGAGAGAGGGGGGGGGGATAAAAAGTTGAGCATGAATCATCTTCATTGTTTACTATCTGAGAAGTTGATTTTTCATTACATAAATGAATTTGTCAGATCAAAAGGGTCGTCAGTTGTAACGATCAAAAGTTGTTGTTTCAAAAGAATGTCGCGAGAACGGCAGAGGAAAAACAAACGGGTTGGTGTATAAACAATTAGAGAGAATGACCTTGGTATCATAGGCCATGTTCCAAATTCCATCGCTGTCATAGGAGCTGACAGCATTTCTCCATCTTTATCGTGCATATGGAGAAAGTTGATTAAGCCAGGGGGGGGGGGAGGGAGGGACGAAAAGCAAGAGGTTTGGACAAAATCAGCAACGAAAACATCAGTTGGGTGCGATGGTCGCTGGCCGTCAAAATAACGTGGTCGAATTGTTGAGGAGACGGTGTTGTCAGTGGCAATGACACAGAGAAACGCTGCGAACAGGCGAATTCGTTGTGACGAATTTCGCATCGAGATCTCGGCACGTTTGACGTGCGACAGCCGATAAGGCAAAAGCGTGTACAACTGACAAATGCATACTCACAATTAAATTAATGTTGCGCTCGAACTTGCGTAACTAAACGTTTTGTATTAACGTCGGAAGGGCGAGAGCGAATTTGGCCGAGCCGTTGTTGCGGTTGTTGAGATTAAAAAAAGATCGCGAGCGGACTAACAACTAAACTTTTCTAATAATCATACTTATAAATTAATGCATGCACTGCAAGTTGCACTGGCACTGGAATGCAACTTCCTCATTTCCCGAAACTGAAAGCGCGATACACGAGAACGAGATTGAAACCGACCAATCGGATGCGTCCGGCGGTTTACACCGACGCGGCCATGTGAACCTGCCTTCACAAAATACAATTTTAAATCTTACAATATTTTTTTTCTCTTTTTTGCGCAAATTCTTCTCATTTGTTTTTTTTTTCAATATGTTTTGTATACAGTGAATATAAAATTGACATTGAAAAATACAAATTGTTTTGTTTTTCTTTATATTGTTCTTTTAATTCTATCCTTTGTTTGCAATTATTAAAGAATAATTTTAAATATAGTGTTCTTGATCGTTATACAGAATTTTTGAATGAGGTACATTTTGGAAAAGTTAAAGAATATTTTTATATGAAATTTGAATTAAAATATACGCAATGAAAAGGGACGTAATATTCTTTTTAAAATATTTGTTAAATATTTACTTGCCAAAGTTTGCGTTTGTTTGTTAAACAGAATGTTGTTTTGTTCAGAGGTTTCGAATATTTGCAGCGTCGGAAAAAATATTTATCGATTGAAAAGGAGAAGAAAAATGATAAAGAAAGATGCTGGATTGTGGAAAATTGTTTTGCGCATGCGACTGATCTCTGTTTTGTAGTGTACGGATTGCTCTCAATGTAAAACCACGCTGATAGCGCAGTGCAGCCTGAGCGAAAAAGGAAACATTTGGTTCTCAGAAAAGGATAGTCACTTATTGATGGATGACGTTTGCTCGGTTTTCTAATCTTTTTGCGATTTTCGCACAGTGTTACTTTATAGTCAACTGTGCGAAAGGTATAATCAGTCACAATTTTTTTTCATCGTTGACATTTTTCATTTTTTTTTTTTTTTTTTTTCAAATCTAGAAGTTAAACATTCAAAACTTTTATTTCATTACTAAACAATAAACATAAAATTGGATTTTATTTTTTTCTGATAAATATTTTGTGTCTTTTTTGAATGATAATTTTATGATTCATGTTTATATTTTTGTGATAAGAAATGTGGTCTATTACGCCTTGCATCATTTATTCAAATCTTTCAGATGTTGACTTTCCGAAATTCGCTGAACCCATGCCAAATGTCACAGCTGCAGTAGGGCGAGATGCTCTACTCGCTTGTCTCATCGACAATCTTCAGAATTACAAGGTGATTTCATTGATTTAGTATTTATAGTTGCTCTGCAAATTTCATACCCACCAATTTGCGACAAAAATGTTGCATGAGCATGTGTATGTTTTAGAAATTAAATTTAGATTGGTTTCAGGTAGCATGGGTAAGGGTCGACACTCAGACAATCTTATCCATCCATCAATTTGTAATATCACAAAATTCTCGGGTCTCGGTTTCCTTCAACGACCACCGATCTTGGTTTTTGAGGATCAAAAATGTCCAGGAGACTGATCGTGGATGGTACATGTGCCAAATTAATACTGATCCTATGATCTCGCAACAAGGGTACCTTCAAGTTGTTGGTAAATACAAAAATAAATAAAAAAGAAGACATGCAAATAAAACAAGCAAATATGTATATAATTTATAATCGAAATTAAGATTATTTATTGAACAATTTTCAATTAAGTTTCTTTTCAATTTTATTGTTTTTTCAGTACCTCCATCGATACTAAATAAAGACACTAGTTCAGATATTGTAATAAGAGAGGGTTCAAATATAACATTATCGTGTAGGGCAACAGGGCATCCAGAACCTTACGTTATGTGGAGAAGAGAAGATGGAAAACACATCAATTATAATGGAGATATAGGTATCCTGGAAAAGATACGACATTTGAAATAATCACCTCGTTGAAAAGAATTATAAATGTCTGCGTCCTCAAAACAGAGATTATCATTGTGCCATTATTTCGAAAAGCTAAAAACCTATCAATTAGATATAAAAATAGATCATTTAGTCATCCACGTTTAGATATAGTGTTTGAACAATTATTTCACTTTCTTTTTCTTTTGTAGTGAATTTTGTTGACGGGGAAGTGCTTCAGTTTGTGAAGATTAGTCGATTGCACATGGGGGTTTATCTGTGCATTGCATCCAATGGCGTATCACCTTCTGCTAGCAAAAGAGTGAGCCTTCAAGTTCAATGTAAGTTTTTAATTTGTTTTTTTTTTATTGATAATAAAAAACAATAATAATATAGAAGTGAAAAATAGAAAAAAAGAAATGAAAACAATTAATTAAATTTTTGTTCGAAAGTTGATTCTCATATCTTTGATAATTGCAGTTCCACCTATGCTAACTATACCTAATCAACTAGAAGAAGCTGATGTAGGTCAAGACGTTGAATTAGAATGCCAGACGGAAGCCTATCCGGATTCTATCAACTACTGGACCACAGAAGACAATACGATGATTATTTCTGGTAACAAATTTTCCTGACATCTAAAGAATATTTATTAAATGTATGCTACTTCATATTATTCGCTATTGTTAGTGCTTCAGCGTAATATAAAAAAATCATATAATATATTATTCAATTTAGATTCAACATTTTTTACAGGATACAAGTATGAAACATTTGCTACAAAAAACGGTTATACTCAACGAATGAAATTAAAAATAAGAAACATCGAACAGCAGGACTATCGTTCATATAAATGTGTGGCACAAAATTCTCTCGGAACAACTGACGGGGAAATAAAATTGGATGGTAAACAAAAATTGAATAAATTTGTATGAAATATTTTTGTGAATATTAAAATAATATAAAATTTTCACTGTGAATTTCAGTTCAACCAAAAGAGAAGGATCCGGAATGAAATACCCGACTTATTGTAAAACCAAGCCCTAAATCTTTTTTATATTTGTCAGTCTTCCACAAATTATTCAAATATTGTTGCCTTTTTTTAATTTAAGGACGACGTCAGATAGCATTAAATCAACTTTTCTGCAAATAAAAAAAAAGTAAAATGAAATGATATTTGATTAGACTACTCTTTCTATTTGTTAAAATTATAAGAGTGAAATGTCACCCCCAATCTGTTATAAATAACTTAATTTTTATAGTCAAATTTTTTTATATACGAATTTATTAACTATATAATAATAACAACATTTTAAAGTAGTAGTAATTAAATACGTATGGATTTGACGAACGAACAAAATTATTTCAAGTGTCACCCTTGAAATAAAAAAACTGCTCGGTTGACAAGAGTATATATTATAATTAATTAAATGTATAAAATTTCTTAAAAAATTTGTTTCTCCTAAATGTAAACAGAAAAAACATTATATCTATTGTTTCGAGTGTAGTTTTCAAAAGAGTTCTAGAATATTAGTTGTGTTTATTGGTTCTTCCCCAAAATTGGTTACCTCACTGAGGTAAAGTAATGATCTACCTCACCTACAGACTGCGTCTCTCTCTCTCTCTCTCTCTCTCTCTCTCTCTCTCTCTCTCTCTCTCGAGCCAAATGATTACTGGGGTATAAAAAACACCTTACATACAATCCGTGGGATTGTTGATTTGGTGCGGTCGCGATGCTACAGTGTTAATTCGGACGGAAAATGAAAGAGTGACGAAATAACAATTTCGCACGTTAGTGTGTTGTTGCCTCTGTGACTTGAGTCGTGCAGGAAAAATAGTAGCAAAGTGGACGCGAAAAAATGTTGTCATCAAGGGGCAGAAACAACTGGTTTGATTGTTTTTAAAAAATTGATGGAAACAGAAAGTGGATAGTGGAGACTCCATGGCTGAGTGCAACCATAACCTGGTTACGAAGTAAGTCAGTCGACTGTCAATCGAGCATTGTTTACTATGCGAATCGGTTGATGGTTTTCTCTTGTCGCTGCTCAATTTGGCCCACAAATGGAGATTTTAAAAAGGTATAAGGGTCATTTGTTCATCCACAAGATCTCCATATTATTATATAAAACGAGGCTTTCGCGATTGAGGTGTTCGAGATTTTTATATCGCTCCAAATCTAATTCCGCTTCTTTGCCTCGTGACTCATGTTGTGTCAACTTTAACTCAATTAAACGTTGACCTGAGTTAATTTAATTACACTCTATAGACTCTACATAGCCGCTATCATTGCATTAGCTTTTAAGAAATGCGATGTAGAGAAACATCATTTAGATTTTTTCCTATTCTTCATTTTTTTCATTTATTTTTAATTATTATTTTTATTTATCATTAATAAATAATTCAAAAACAAAATAAAAATGAATGCCACTTACAACAAATTTGAATTCGAACAAATTGAAAGGTCCAAAGAAAACGTTGATGAAATCTATTGTCTGTATTTTTCGAATCAACTAACAACCTTTTATCTGATGGTTACAAATTTGGCTTTATATCTCATTGATATAATTCTATTGTCATTGTTTAGAAAGTAACTCTTTAAGAATTGATTACATAAGTAACGATTACCGTAATTGTGTCTTGGAATTATACAAAATTGTTCAGACCGCTTTGGATCTAATGATTAGTCAGTAACACGCCAATAAAACAATGTGAGATGTAAAAACAGTCGGATGTTTTGTGTGCAAGTGTGTTAAAACCGTTCGGTTAATTGTTTTAATCAATTTCTGGAAACAAAACGTTTATTTTCCTTGAACAAAAATAAATTACACCTATTTTGTAAGTGACATTTGTTTTTTTTTTAATTATCAATTCGTAACATCTCATATTCTACGTAAATGTTTTACTTTTACGCTAAATTTTATTTATGTCAAATTAATAATATTAATATTTTTCATTGAATTTTCAATTTTTTTCTTTGGTTTGAATCTTTGAATTGAAATTCAATGAATAAATTAAATTTGTCGAAAAAGTAGGTAGATTTTAAAGCCACGATTTCCAATAATAACATTTTTTTCAAAAGAAATCAGAGAAGAATAAAAAATGTTTATCTAATTTGAATATCAGTTGATATTAATTTTGGAATATCATCACTTTGATAAAGAGGCATCAAGATTATATTAGAAAAAGTTTGCCTGCATGTGCTTTCATTAGAAATCATTTTGCTTTCAGAGTTCTAACACGTTACTTAGGATAACTTTTTAATATTGATTCTACCAATCGAGTTTCATTTTATTTACGTAACTCTTCAATGAAAGTATGACATCTATCCATAAGTGTTTCTTTTATTTCTTTCTTACAATTTCAATTCCATTCAATTTTTGTTCATGAAACTAACATTTGTTTGTCGTTGACATTCTTTCTTACAAATTAATGTCTCAATTATTTTGCATTCATCCGTTTTTATACTTCAAACAAATGTTGAATTGCATCGTTTTTTCTGCTTTTTTTTTCTACCACAATTTTAGTTTTTGTTCATCCTGCATGTTTATTTTTCAGATTACACATGGCACGATGACGTTGTACTGGTGGATGCATTGGTTCTGGGTAACTGCACAGATCGCAGGTGAGTCACTAATGAAAATTCAAACAAAAAGAGAACATAATAAATTAATTTTCAATACGAAGGTGAAAATTAAAACCGCTGTAATGTATAACTAAAGTTATGTAACGTAAATGCATAAACTTATCCTGCTAGATACAAAACCAGTTTCAGATGCAATTCAAGTTGTGTGTCATTGGAAAGAAATCTAATTCCGGAAGGTCGTTTTTTTTAAACAAAACTCTTTTTTTTCTTATTTTCTAAAGTAAAAAAATTAGCGAAAAACAAATTGATGCTTAATTAAATATTTGTATTTTAATTTTCAATGCTGTTGGTGTTTTAGGTTGCACCGTGATTGCAGTATCGTCGCCAGCAACCGAAAGTGCAATCGAGAATGTTACGGTTACCCCGACGGAACTGGCCAGTAAACAGAGCTTCCCATTTGCTAAGACACTAGATCATTATTCGAATAAAACTATCGTCACGCTGAACAGATCTGTTGTTCCGCCGAAAGTCATTGGGATAAACGCCGTAAACTTGAGCAACCGAACGAGAAACAATACATTCAACAATATTACGCAATTTCATCCAGAAAACAGATCTACCGAAAAAACAGGGTACTTTTTTTATCTCTCAATTTTTTTCTGGATTTTTAATTATATTTTTCAAGTATAACATTTTTATTGTATCTATCTGTACTTTTTTTATCTTGTTTCATATTATTTTTTTAATTGTACCTTTGAACTGTATTTCTTTCGATTGCATTATTATTATAATATGACAGTTAAGGTTTTCCTTCATTTGTAAAAGTGAACTAAAAAAGTTATGTCTTGCAGATCGATTACAAAACCGTATACATACAAAAAAGAAATAATGCTTAAAAATGCGAGCAAATCGGTGAGGCTGAAGCAAGAGGAATCAAATAAGGATTTGACTCGAGAGGAAAGCCTCGCAGTGGTACCGCTAAATGTGGACAATTCAAGTGCGAGCAATACGAGCAATTCCAAAATCTGGAATGGGACAGCGAACAATTTCAATAACCAGATCAACGGGAAATACACGGAAAAATTGGTGGTTGCTTCTGTCAGTCCTTCGAGTACAGAAGGTATACTATCGACCCATTTATTTGATTTTTATTTCATGTATTCATTTTTTTTCGTTTTCACAATCTCACATCAAGCGAAATTTGGATCATGTGAAAAACCAACTTTCACCAAAGAAATTTGTATAAGTAAATAAGTATCCATTTTTATAAAATGTAATCTGTTCATCGAAATTGACCTTGATTTATTATTAACGTGGGAATTTTATTGTTCTTTATCACTTCTTTTTACTATAAAGAAATTAATGATTTCAAATTATTATTTTTAATTGTCACGTTGAAATATTTTTTCAAATTGCAGAATCATCTAGATCCAATAGGGCACGGGGTACGTTATTTTCTATCGGCCTTCCAAGGGAGCATACTCATCTGGACAAACAATTTTCCAAATTTAGCAAAGATGAAAGTCCAGTTGGAATGTACAGCGGTAATAGTACAAGTCCAACTGATATCGCCATTATTACATTAAGCTGTTTAGCTATCGTAGTTTTAATAAGTATGGCAGGAAGTGTCGGTTTCATAATGTACAGGTAAAATTTCACAAAATAATTTATAACTAGATCAATAATCCAATTATAACATTGCCATTTTTAAATTTATATAAGAGGATAATGAGATGAACATTTTAATTTTAGGCGAAAATATTTGAACCCACCTCAAACATTGAACAGTGATAAATGCAGCAATCCTGACAGTTCTGGTTATATTGATGATTCAACCATACGGGTAAGGCAAATAAATTTATATTTATATATGCTAATGATTCATCTCTACTGTGATCGTTGATAAGATTTTGTTTGTTCTAATAGATCAAATGTGATTTAAATTAGCTGCAAAATACATATATTTTTTACAATTGTTAGATTAAGATTTTATGTTCCAATTTCAGGACAATTCCGAAGAGATGTACAGTTTGGATAATGATTCGTTTCTCAACTCCTTGGAAGCGATGACAATACAAAATTATTGGACAGACAGTGTAAAGCACACGAAACTGTGACTGAAAAAAAGATAGGAATTATAAGATAATTATTGATAATTAATTGAATATGATAGCAAAACAAAAAATTCTTTATAAGGAAGTGTAAAAAAATCAAAATCGTAACTCGATGAATGAATCGTTCAGTTATTTTTTATTTTTATAAAATATATTTTAAATTATTTATTTATTTTAGAGAAATTCATCACTAATGTTGTACTTAAAATCTTACGTTGATAAATTGATATTTTAAATGAAAAAATATATAGGTTGTAATTTTAATTGTACATTTAGTTGTAATCTATAAAATAGACCGTTATTTAAAAAAAAAAAAAAAATACAGAAAGAAACAAAATTTCGCAGAGTGTAAATTTAACAAAAGATAATTTCGAACTTAGAAAATTTAAAGTTTTAAAGTCTTGCTGACCTTATATATCACTGCGAGCAACTCTAAAGTATTTTCCTGTATCAAAAAGCAATTAAGAATCAATAAAAATTCAAATAAACCCAACTACGATTGTACATGCGGTTGATTTATGTATAAATTCAAGGTGTAATCGGTGAAAATTTATTCTTCTTGTCGATACTATCCAAGTAGACGTTTTATATTAGAACTTGACAGAAATGTAAATCAATCGATTGACTATATTTTTACTACAAACGCAAAAAGGATTGAATGATAGAAGCTCTACTGTGAAATAGATCAAGTTTATTTGTACTTTATACAAATTATATTGATTGCTGAAAATGAGTAAGTCAAATTCAAACGCTGTGTTTTCTATTACGCTTTACGTTTAAACGCTTTTTTAGACTCTATTTTACTGTGTTACTTTAGAACTATGAAAATTTGTTATAATCTCTAAGTGCGTATTAATTTTTGTTGTTAACAGTATTTTTATCAGCGAAACTTCCTCCGAAGGTTTATCTTGATGGGAAATTTTATTTTTTCCAAATTTTATTGGACTCAAATTTTTGTAGCTTATTTATTATTTTTTAATATTTTTGTTATTATTTGAAGAGTTTAATAATGTGAAAAATTAGAATTAAAAGAACTCAATTTTTTGATTCCCAGATTGAACTCTTTTTTCAATGCGAAACAATGCAAAACTTATTAAGCTTACACCTTCAAAATCGTTATCATCTATCGGATTCGCATATTAGTGCAAAATAATTCAGGCGATGCGATATACACTTGCGACTAAAAAAAGGAGCATTTCGATAGTCAAACTTTAGTTCTTATGAAAATCATTATGAATCATGAAAGATAAATTACTTTCGACGTGAATTGTTATCATAATTGTAAAATCTACACTAAACACAATAGTGTACGATTCATGTGCTTCTAGTGCATTGTGATCTCTTTATCAATTTAGTTAGCAAAATGTTTGCGTCGATTCGAACAATAATTGTAAAGGCGACAAATGAGGGTGTACGTTTACGAAAAATGCGATAAGATCTTGTGCAAAATATAGCGATTAAAATATTAAACAAAATATATCCAACGATTTATATAATTGCAAAGAATCGTCGGATGTATTTTGCGTAATATTTAAATTAATTTTTGCACAGGACCTTATCGCGTTTTTCTTAAACGCCGACCCTCATTTATCACCTTAAGAGCATTCATGAATCACTAAGTTAATTCTACACTAGAAACAGAGTTATATAGTCAAACTTATGACTGTTAATCATGAAACATTTTTTTTAATTAGTTGAGTAATTTTTTCATCATTGTTTGTAAATAATTTATGAAGGTTTATGAGAGCATATCAGAGTTTGAAATAAAACACCAATTGTTACACAAAAAAGTTATTAGATTATGAAAAGTGGGGTGTGCTAATTTCCGTAAAAAACTTTCTATTTTTTAAAAAATTTTTATTATTTATATAATTTGTTATTGAGTATTTGTAAATTTGTTAGTGATTGACAGTCACGAATCATTTAGAAAGTAACATCAAAATGTTTTATAATTTGCGTTTACTCTTGTTGTAGTTCACTGCGGTAACTAAGAATTAACAAATCCTAAGTCTGCCTTTGGAAACATTACATTCCTATTTAGAATCATATTATGCAGCCTACTTTTCTAATTGTGATTAGCGAAACGATCACAAATGTTTGACATAATTTGATTGTAAAAACTTTAGTCTCCAAATGCGATAAAATGTTCCCGTTATAACTTTTTGTTAGCTATTGTTTTCTTTTATTTTAAAAAAGAGTATTCGAATTTTGTTCGATTGAGTTTATTCAACGATCGAATGCATATCAAAAATATTTTTGATATTGATTGGAGTTGTAATTAGGCATCAGAAAAAAAAGGTTTTGATGTAAATTATAGCAGTTGCGAAAAACTGCATTAATCGTACTTACACTCCGTTAAAAAAAATACCATGTAGGACGTGAAGATCAGTATGATGAATATATTTCAATATTTAAAAATACAAGACTTATTTACTTATCCCAAAAGTATTTAGTTCAATCTTCAAATTTATTTTTTTTATAATTTGCCATGTATTCTTTAACAAATTTTCAACTTTTTAAAATTATTTAAAGTTGGTTTGTTGAACTTTTCTATACAAAATTTTGTTTTATGGACTTAAGGATGTTGAACCAATCGACAAGCATGTCTATTGATCATGTCTTAGAGCACACGATAAAGATGTTGAGTTTGTAACGTGAAAATCTCGTGTTCAAATCTCCGTTAAGTCAGATTTTTTATATGGAATGGGAATGTTCATATATATCGAACCCTAGAGTCACTGATCATTTTCTGTGGATGGTTTAGTGCTAAAGGGATTTCGAAGAGCAAGTTCAAGTCTTTGCCCTGAGCAAAAAATGTTTATGATTTGTTCAGCTTCCATTGACATTGGGACAATACATTTTTTTTGAAAGTTATATGAACTGACTAAATTTTCTCTTCGAAATCGTTTAGCACCAAACCATCTACAGAAAATGAATATACATATATTTTTTTGTTTCCAAGCCAAATGAAAAAGGAAAATAAAGGTTGAAAAAAACTCATTTTTCAGAGATTTGAAATTATTAGATGTAAATGGTTAATTTATAAAAACATATATTTACTGAAGAACAAAATACATTACAATATATAAATGCAGATCAGAAATAATTTACTAATTATTTATTGTAATGTGTTGAATTAGAAGTGATATTCTGTTGGTAGTTGAAGTTACAATTTACAACTTCAACTTTGTTCTTCTCCAATGACGCCTCTTAGCGTTGTACCTGTAACAAAAAAAATAGGATCAATAAAAAATTCATTTGTTTTAGAAATTAATGCAATTAAATTTCAACAAAGTTTGCGTAAAATAATTTCCATTTGTTTCACTGTCAAGGTACCTGAACAAATCATACATGAATTGTTCAGGGCATAGACAAGACTTTAATCTTCGAAATCCTCTAGCACCAATCATTTACAGAAAATGGTCGGTGACTCTAGGTTCGATTTATCAAAAAAATGAAAAACACAACAAAACAAATAATCATAAACCGAACAGTTTGTGATAATTTTTATTTAAAATCAATTCTAATGTTGAAAAATTTCAAATGACCTTATGCAGGATAATGCGGATATAGATTTGTATGAATTAAATTCAAATGCTTTGCATACTTTTGGTTTAAAAAAATAAATAAAAAATAACACTACAATACAAATAGAGACAATAAAAGAATAATACATAATAAATAAAATATGAGAACTTTTTAGTTCTCATTTTTTGTTTTTTTTGTTTTATTTAGTTTTAAAAAAACTTGAAATACACAATAAAGTGAAATTTAACTTAAGTTTTTCAAGATCGTAATTAAAATGTAATGGAAACTGTAACAATCGAAATAACCTCAAACATCACAAACATTCTCTGACAGCTACAAAAATTAAACAAAAACATTAAAATTTTTACAATTTTTATCTAAAAAGATGACAATTGTAATTATTACAAGAAAATAATGTTGACTTACCGGATTGTATTTCCAGTACGCATCCTAACCCACTGTGGGATTGGCCTGTTCTGCTTGAGTTTTTTCGCAAGCTTGCGCTTGATAATGAACGTCTTGTGAGCCGACTGAAAAACAAAAGTAAACGTTAAAATTCCTTCGGAATCGCATCAACAGTCAAAAGTTGTTCAAAATACTTGGATGTTGTTAATAATTTTGGATTTTTAACCGAGTTACAAAACTTACCATGTTGTCGCTTACAAGGTTCGTCTTGGAAGGAATACCTAACCAAGAAAGGCGTTCAACATTTTTTTATAGTACAAGTGGCGCTCAACTGGGAGCGGTAAAATTTGAAACTATGAGAACCCAGCGCCACCGTTACAAGTAAATTACAAACAGAATATAAAGATTGTTTATTTTACAGTTTTATTAAATAATAATCAAAATTTCTGTTAAAAAAATTGACTAAAATTCTAAATCTAATTATTTTTTTGAACATACAATTAAAAAAAAGATTATAAATTACAAAAAAGAAGTGACCAAGTTGCAACGCATCAAAACCAGAGTTTTCTATTGGTTGGCCGGGTTGCTGCGCATTACGTCATTTATTTACGTCTCACCGTCTCAGTAGTGTAAGCTTTGGTGCTAGTTTATCGAGCATATTAGATCAGGTTGAAGTTCAGAAAAATTTTACATCAAGTGGTTCTATAAAAATCGGTCACCGCAAAATGGCTCTAAGAAAGCTTTTACCTTCGGACGTGACCAAAGTATCACGAAACGTTTTTGCCAATGTGCAAAGCAGGAATTATCATCCAAAAGTATGTAGCCAATTCCGGCAATCTGGCACCCATGTATTTCATTGAAATAAATATAAATAAATGCGTTATCATAACCTGCACATAACCTCGGTAAAGATGCGCAGTTAAAATTGCATATTGATTATTGCAACATTCAATGCAATTCTTATTTCTGTCTTTTTTTATTAACTAGTACGTTTGCAGTTGTTTCTTATTTTTGGTCAATTAATTTTTTTTGTCATTTTTTTGATTGAAAATTGTTGTTACTCGTTAGTTGGCGTTTCCTCTTTATTTATGTTTCCTGTCATTGATAATTGCAAATGATGTTTTTTTTCCAACACTGATTTATTTTAAATTATTTGTAACAGTTGAAACCATTTTGTATTCACGTTTCTTTTCATTATAGGTGATTGATCATTATGAAAATCCAAGAAACGTTGGCTCGCTGGACAAAAACGATGAAAACGTCGGTACAGGCTTGGTCGGAGCACCAGCTTGTGGGGACGTGATGAAATTGCAGATCCAAGTTGATGAAAATGGCAAAATTATCGATGCTAAATTCAAAACATTCGGCTGTGGCTCAGCCATTGCTTCTAGTTCGCTTGCAACTGAATGGGTTAAGGGAAAAACAGTGAGTGAATGTTGATCAATTTTTATTACATCAAATTTCATTTATATTGAATTAATGGTTTTATTATTGCAGGTCGATGAAGCTTTGAAATTGAAAAATACCGACATCGCTAAAGAATTGTGTTTACCACCCGTCAAGCTGCACTGTTCGAGTAAGTTCAAAGCAAACAAAACAAAAATGTAAAACAAATCATTCAACAAGACAAAAGATATTTTTATCGTTTAAATTTGGTAATTTGATTGATTTTATATCCTTTTGATTGCAGTGCTTGCTGAAGATGCAATCAAGGCCGCCCTGTCAGATTACAGATTGAAGAAACAGTCAAAAGTAACAGATGATCCTAAAACTTAATCACTCACAAGCCCAGAAAAACAGTTTCGCCATGTGATGTGTATAGATACACAAACATGTATGTGATATGTATATATAATTAAGAATATCGATCCAGAACAAAAATTGTACACTTTATGTTCAATCTTGTACCAACTTGTGAGGTTTTTGTTCCTAGTTATCAGACCTTGTAAAATTTCATGGTACGATATAATCTTGACAGGTCAGAATGTCGTATATTTTTCATAGGATAGAGTATAGAAATGGAAAGATGTTCAGAATAAAATGAAATTTGAAATATTAAAATTTGTTCAATTTGAAATATCTCCCAAATTAATTCCTCTTATAAACACTGTGGAACATTCAGAATTTCAAATTTAGCGCCATTTTTCAGAGCCAATAAAAGTCATCTATTTGGACAAGGATAGTTGGACAATTTTTAATTCTTCATGATTCTGTGTAGATGGCGTTCTCACAATTGTAAATCTACAGGAAATTACACAGTCCAAGGCTTAAACTCATGAAAATTCCTCTCCTGCTTTCTTTCATTTGGTTACAGCAAAGTGTGAATAACCAAAAAACAAAGTACGTAATTTTGCGCTCAATTTTAGTGTTTTGAATCGCATTTTGACAGGAACACTTCATATCAAGTCCTTCAAAGTGAAAACCAATTCGATTGTTGACGTTTGACACTCGGATTGATTGTTGAAACCGGACAACTCGATGCGGTATGTATGCCAGACTTCGTCAACTAATCAAAATTTTCCTGTTTTCAGATGCCTTCCGTCACGTTGAAAGATGTTGACCAGAGCAAATTCGTCAAGGCTTTCGGAGCCTTCTTAAAAAAGTGAGTAATTTCGTCAAATACTTTGACTTAATTTTCACATAACCTCAAAAAAAACTTCTCAACTGAACCACGTGTTACGTTGCTTCAACTCCATTATTTTTAGCTAACAATGTTTCCTTAGCAAAATTTCAAACCATTTCGCACAAAGCAGAATTTTGAAAAATTTCTGCTTCTGAACAACCGTTCAGAAGTTTTATTTTTTCATAACAAACTTGAGAATTTTATATTTTGTATTATTGTATATTATTGTTTATACAAACAATTTTTGCTATATATCTTGTTGAGAATTGTCAAGATTTTTGTTATTTTTGTATGTTTTCATGATATTTTGATGGTTAAATTTGTGTAAACAACAGAAAAAAAACTTTGACGTCTTGGAACTGATTGTATTATTTTCCGTTTTCTAGATCTGGTAAAATGCATGTTCCCGATTGGGTGGACATTGTCAAAACCGCCCGGTTCAAGGAACTTGCCCCCTATGACCCCGACTGGTACTTCATTCGTTGCGCTGCCTTGGTACGTCACATCTATCTGAGATGGCCCATCGGTGTGGGTGCAGTAACAAAGATCTTCGGAGGTCGCAAACGCAACGGAACTTGCCCAAGCCACTTCTGCAAATCTGCCGGAAGCGTAGCCCGCAAAGCGCTCCAATCCTTGGAAGAGATGAAACTCATTGAGAAGTCCCCCAACGGTGGACGTGTTCTCACCAGCCAAGGACGAAGAGACCTCGATCGTATTGCCGCCCAGGTCAAGGCCAAGAGCAAGAAACAGATCAAGTTACAAGAAACTCTTGTACTGTAATAAGTTTTGTGTAAATTTGAAATAAAAAAAATTTTTAAAATCGCATAATAAGAAAGTTAAATTTTATCCACTTTGTTAAACCTTTATTATTACTATTAATATCAGCTGTCTATAGATGAAATCAATTTTATGTTTTATGAAAAAGTTACAAATTGAAAACATAAATGATTAATTATATTATTCAAGCACTTGAATGACAAAATTTACAAAATTATGACTCCAAGTCATAATTTTGTAAACAAGAAAATTCTATAAAAAAATTACTTGTCTTTATAAGTTAGGATTTTGATTTTTCTATTAAAAATAGGAAAAAATCAATGTAAAAAAGTGTTTATTCAGGAGTAGATATTTTTATTATTATTTACAATATATACAAAAATGTGTAAAAACAATGAACTTATGATTTGCTATGACAAAATCTGTCATCCAATAACTGACTTTTAGCAAAGATCGACTTTTTATCTTTTTCACTCAAGCCACCAACTTTAAGATCAATATCCCTGTCAAAAGGTCTTCGCAGTATTCTTCCACTTTCTTTTGCCTCTTTTTCTTTTTTCTGCAATGAAAAAAATTATCGAAATTGAAAAAAAACAGTCAACGTTGATATATATACACGACTGTATTTTTCATCTAAAACTCACCTTTTGCTCTTTTTTCATCTTTTCTTGATGAATTTCTAACAACGATTTTTCTTTTTTCTTAGATTTTCTATCTTCTCTGTCTTCCCTGTCCCTTTCTCGAATCTTGTCTTTCTTTTTGTCCTTGCGTGGTTTTGCATACGAAGCTTTGTTCAACTGGAAAAAAATCAAATTATAAAATAAAATTTTAATAAAAAATGTAATGTTTTTAATAATAAAAAACGAGCATGATAATATTTTAAATTTAAAAATTTTACCCTTTCCATCCGTTTTTTTTCTCTGTCAGCTGGTGTATCAGTCCAACAAGATCGGTCCGACATATCAGGACCTTCTCGTGTTTTAAATTTACGTGGTCCCAGACCAAAACTCGCTGCTGAATGAGCTGGGGGAAGTTCTGTCATCCATTCTTCTCTTTTCTTTTCCTCAACTTTATTATTCTATAACAAAATTCAACATGAAAAACATCCATCAAGAAGAAAAAGAAAAATATACAAAAAATTATTATTTTCATATTGTCTATAAGTTTTATACCTTTGTTAGAAACTCATTTTTGAGTCTCCAAGCTCGCTCCTCCAATTTTTGCTGGGTGAAACTGCTTGAAGAAGCAGTATCAGCAGGAAGCGGCCCAACAATGTCATCATCATCATCATCATCATCATCATCAATAGTTCTTTTTTCTTCAGAATTGATTATTCCTTCATTTTCAGGTTGCTCTTCTTCTCTTTTACGTTTAAGTAAATGTGGCGGTAATGCAGGACCAAAAAAATCATCATCTATTTCTTTTGATTTTTGTTCTGTTTCTAGTGAAACTGGCAAAACAGGCCCTACCACTGCTTTGGGCTCTTCCTTTCTCGATTTCTTAGTTTCTGGAGGTAAGACGGGACCGTAAACTTCTTCATCACTGTTTCCGTGTGGCATTCTGCAAAAAATAATCTTTCTTAAGAATTTTTTTATATGAAAATGTTTGTACATTTTGTATAAACTTTTTAACTTTTCATATTTCACTAAGAAATAATGTTTCATTATACTGCAACATTTCAATGATAATTTATTATTTGTTCATCCGTAACTAGGAAATGAAAATTTGTTTTTATCTTCAAATTATCTGCCAAAGAAGGAGACAAAATAAAGTAATTGTTCTTGAAATCAAAATACAACAATAAAAAACTATCGAAATTTATTATTATCTATATATTAACAAAACCAACGTACAACATAAACAAAAAGTTACAATCTAATTCTCAAAGTGTCTTATTTCCCGGAGTCCTTGGTCTGCACTTTTTTCATTGTTTCCTGGATCCCATCCACAACTTTCCTCGCATTTTCCTTGAGACCTCCGGAGGCCATCATTTTCTTGACTTTGGACCAGCTGTAGACTATTGATTTGCACAGACCCGCCGTCAAAATTCCTTTCAGACTCTGCCCGACGCTCGAGTTCCATACAATATTTCTTAGAGCCGCGTCAACATTCGCGTCGCAATCCAGGTCGTGTGCAATGGCCCTGAGACAGTCCTCCGCGTCCTTCCGCTTTTTGCCTTGTGTCCAAGCGTGAACCAGTCTCAACTGAACTGCCCTCGGCAGATGATTCACGTGATGAATCTTCGCAATTGGACTAGTATCCTGGCGACAAGACCCCGGGATCTGATCGCCCCTAGGAACATCCATATAGTTTTCAAAGTTCTGCATAATCGGGGCGTACAATTTGCGAAAATTTTCTATCTGGGGCTCGACAATGTTCGAGATCTTGTCCTTATCCTCGCCGAAGATCATCCTGAAGTCGCCGTTGTAGCTCAGACTAGCAATGCGTTTGTACAGATTGACCTCAGTGAAGTGTTCCGGAAGGAGAAGCAAAGCCACGTGGATAGCCGATTGCAGGTTCTGATTAAGAGCCATTTTGATCTTGCTTTTTTCTTCGACCTCGATGATGGTTTTCACGGGTTTGTGCAGTCGTCCTGCCAGGTAGAGGTAATTCCAGTCTAGCAAATCCTCGATCAGGGCGGTATCGCTCACGACTCCGTATTTGATGTTGCGACCCTCTGAAGTCGTTACTAGGGTGTTGTAGTAAACCTGAGCTCCGAAAGATGTCTGGTATTTGGCAATTGCCTCGTGCCCTAGGTACCGTAGTGGTTGAGCATAGTGGGCAGGATTATTTCGGAGGTTAGCCGCGTGCCACCAACTAGGATTCTCCACCACGAAGATGAGGTCGAGCATGTTGCTAGCCGGGTCTCCATTCTTCTGCTGAAACGCACCTGAACCGTAGGCGAAGGAATATTTGATCCCTCCAGGAAACTCCCGAACGATGTTCTTCAAAAAAGATGACTGCACAACTTTTTCCAACATTGCTTCGTTTACCTTTGAGATTTTGTTTTTTTTTCGATTGACTGAATTTGCTTATCTCATGGTTGAAAAGAAGTTAAACATTCTGAGTTAACCTTTCACCTTCTTTTTTTTAACAGAATTCGCTCTTGTCACTAGTTGTTAGATTTTTAATTTTTTTTGTGAACAGATAGTTGTGATGTCGTTTTACTTTCGTTGTCGTTGTTATATTGATTTTTAGCTTATTTTTAGCATTTCAGATCATTTTTCACTGCTAAAAGGCCGGGTACTTATAGACACCTTGAAAGACAAGAAAGACCTAACCTAAAAACTTGTTATCGATAGAGCAGAGTTTTTTTTATTGATTTGCACTCACGTGATTGGATGGAAGATGAGACAAATCTTGATGAGTTGTTTTTATAACAATTGGAATGTTAATCAATCGAAAATTTTCGTCCTTCAGTCGTCAATTTTCATTTCGGAGCACTATTGTAAACAAACTTCTGGCGTTCAGAAAAACAAAAGTGGAGGTGGCGCTGCTATTGTTGCTATTTCCACGAATCAGAATTGAACTTCGAATTAAAAATTCCAATTCCGAAATGAAATGATCCATGGCTTTTGGCTTGTTTACCAACATTTTCTGCACGGAGTTGGTTGCAATGTGCCTTACAAAACTTTTTATTTCAATCAATTCATCATAACCGAAGCGGAATTTTAACAATCTTGACACACAAAATTTGTTTTATGTCGAACTGACAAAATTGAATTTTATATTTCTTTTTTTTTTGTTTCATCATGGAAGCTGGATTGAAAAATTACCGGATTGAATTCCGTCTAGGAACAGGCCAATTTAGGTAGCATTATTGTTTCTTCTCTTCTTCTGATACATTTATTTTCTTTTCTATTTTTTTTATATTACAGTACTGTATACGCTGTAAGAAGAATCAAAGATTCTAAACCATACGTGCTGAAAGAGCAACAGCTAAAAGATGCGGATCAAAGAAAAATCCAGGTTTCAATTTCATCTTTATATTTTTAAATTCATTTGTTTAATTTTAGTCAATTAAACAGCTAATATATTTTTCAGATGATACAAGATAAGATCAAAATCCTGGACACTTTAAAACATCCGAATATTGTTTCTTATTATGGTTCGTGGGAGGAAAATAATTGTATCTACATTTCAATGGAATACGCGACCAGAGGTACCCTGAGGGAACTCATGAACAGTCGTTTTAATCCTTTGATTGAACAAGTAAATAAAAATCTAAAATCCAAAATTTTTTAATATATTTAACACTTAATTTCAAATAATAATACATTATCATGTACTTTTTTATCTGTTTTACTTTTTTACAATTCGTTTTTCAGGATGTATTTTATTTGTTTTCACAAATTGTTCTGGGAATGAACTATATTCACTCGCAAAACATCCTCCACCGTGACATTAAACCAGAAAACATCATGCTAACAGGCAGAAACGGAGATATTGTTCAAATAGGTGACTTCGGGCTTTCAAAACACATCCATGAGTCAGTTTTATCAGCCAGTTGATATCTTTTAAAACAGTGTCGCCATTGTATTTGTTACAATGAAATCATATTAATTGTTTTAGTTTCACATCTAATGCTGGCTCGTTCAATTATGTTGCCCCGGAAATATTCCAAGGTCGGCCGGCAGATTTCAGTTCTGATATCTGGAGTATGGGTGTTGTGCTCTATGAGATGAGCAATGCCAGGTTACCATTTGTCGCGCAGGTATTTGTTATCATCAATAACAATTTTCACTTTTCCCACAACGATTTCTAATTTTCAAAAGTGATTTCAAAACTTTTTATTGAATTTCTCATCTTTTATTTTACAGTCGTACAAAGAGCTCTCTCGCAAAGTTTGCACGGAAAAGCCAGAGCCCTTGAACTACGGGTTGTCCAACCAGCTTGTAAGCCTGGTATCAAAACTCTTACGGAAAAATCGTTTGCGTCGAGCTGATATGAACAAGCTCATGCTCTGTCCCTATCTCATCCCGTACATCATCAAAGTTCACCTAAACGTCGGTCGCGGGGTTCATCTGTTGGACTCGAATCCGTCGAAATTTTTCTCTCAACTTGGCAAATACTTGGATACGAGTTTTATTTACTGATTCGTGCAATTGATTTTCAATATTGATTTTATTTTTTATTTAATATTTTATACCGCATCTGCAATTGGGGTTTTGACCATATTTAGCATTACGATTCCAATACACTTCTTATTTATTATGCAAATTTTAATTTTTTATAAGCTGTTTAATTTGTTTATCTAACACACTTGTGCTATTTAACTTTATTTGATAATTGAACCGAGTTGAGTTGATGAATTTTGTATATCAATACCTGAATCGGGTCAAAAAGATAAAATGTATGCAGGATGAATTGAATTTGTACAATTCTGCGAGCAATCATAAAGAGGGTGCCATAAATTAAAAACAAAATAAAAGAAAGAATGTTGAATGCATTTTCCGGGTTTCTCGTGATCGGGAAGTCGAACCAGCGCGCACTTTGGCCTATATCGAACAGTATATCTGATTTGAACATCGAAAGTCTGCCGAGCGTGACGAGCGGAAACGAATACCGGAATTGTAGGAAGCCCGTTTGCATTCATCTCCGCTGTTTATGACAATCGGTCAGTTCACACTTCGGTCCCGTATGTGGTGCACCGCTCGGTTCTTTATTCCTTGATTTATGCTGCGACTGTATCAAGTTATTTCGCGATGAGACAATTTCTTTGGTTCTGAAGATTGAAAATGGATTCCTGGAGGGCGACATTTTCCATTATCTTCCCGTGGTTGCTCTTCTGTGAGATCAAAAGTGGTATTTTGCACAACGCTCAAAGTAATGGAGAACAGATGGATCTTCTTGGCTTGAACATTTCCGAACTGTCAAGATGGACTGAATCAACTAATTTTGAGACTGGTACCTTAAAATCAAATTGTTATACAAACTTTTTCTGTTTTTTTTTTTGTTTTACTTATTCGTCAGATTGAAAAAAAATAAAGACGTAAATTAATACTCGAACTCAGTGCAAATAAAATTAAAGGTCACCGCTGCGAAAATCCTTCGAGTGGAAAATTATTCACTTTTATTGCTAGCATTTTATGGTCGATTTTTATGGTCTACTTTTCGAGGCTCAAGTTTGCTTTGTTCAATTTTTCAGTTGAATTTTAATTGTATTGTAAATAATTAGTTAGTTTTCCGTTTTTAGATCTGTCATCGGATGTCTTTGACGACAACCTCTCAATAAGAAAACCACAGGTTCAACCTTTTGATGAGGTGGAGCGAATTGAACCCAACCAATGGTCTGACAGAGGCGAGCCCGTTCCCACTAGAAACACGTCTCCTGACTCATCTCTACCACTTCCACCTAAGAGATTACCTAACTATCCCACGACTCTGGCTCAAAGAAATCCCACGACTCAGAGGTACATCAAATGTTGAAACTTTGCAGGAAAATGAAAATTCAATTTTACAAAATTACATTGCCAAATTTCATGAAAAATATTGTTTGCGTTTTTCACAGATATCCCACTGTAACAGCTCCGCCTCAAACAGCTACAGCCGAGGAGGTTTTCTGTGACTTTGGTCCGCTTCCAACGAACAGTCTTTGCGAATGGCAAGACGGAGAAGGTGAACTGAAATGGACCGCTGGAACCGGAAGTGGTACAAATTGGTTGGGAGGACCTTCTATGGATGCCACATCAAGTTCCATGGAAGGAGGGTAACTAAATAGAACCAAATCAAAAATAAGAGATAAATGAAAGATATAGGTTGAGAGAGAGAATATTTGATGGCAGGTACGCTTTTTTGGAAACTTCTCACATCTCACACAAGGACTTGAAACCAAGAAGTCCTGGAGGGTCCTTACACAGTCCGATGTTGGGGAGCACTGGATCAACAGGTTCTTGTTTCCAGTTCAAGTACGCGATGGAAGGCCTGAGCGTCGCAGGACTACGTCTGTTTCTGCACCGAGGACTCGACGATTATTCATTCAAAAAGGAAAACCCCGACGAGACAGCAATCCTGGATAATGGGACTGCTACGGTTCCTTCTGTCATTTGTGATAAACCTTCAGTGCCTGCTGAAGAAAGGGTCATCTGGAATGCGCAGTACTTTAATTTAGGTGTCTGGCAACAGGCCCAAATTTTGTATACTTTCCCGGAGGTTCATTCTGTTAGTAGTTGGTGAATTAAATACTCTATTTAGAAATACATCCTAAAATAATCTTAAAAATAAGGACATTTATAAAGGCATATATGAATGATTATTTATAATTTAAAATGTTTAATTGAATCTTTTTATTATTTCAAGTTGGTGATAAAAGGGATTCCAGTGGACGTTACAGACCCTTCGAGACTGTATCGAGGGTACATTGCCATTGATGACATCGACCTTCAGCCTGGATCTGCTTGCGTTGGATTTTGTAATTTTGCTGCTGATTTTTGTGACTGGAGCAACGACGCTGAAGATGACTTTGATTGGACAATTGTAATGTCAACTAACCTAATTTTGATTCAATACTGTTTATTAAAAATTGTAAAATAGATAAATTGAAAAAAAAACAACTTTCAGAGCAGAGGAAGTTCGGACCCGACGACTGGTCCTACGACAGATAGCTCAGCCGACAGATCTGTAGCAGGGGGTTATGCGTATATAGATTCAAGATTTCCTCGCAGGCCAGGAGACGTTGCCAGACTGATTAGCACGAATTTTCCTGCCACAGGACCGGACACGTCCATGTGTTTGAATTTCTGGTTCCATATGTTCGGCTCCGGGATAGGCAGTCTTCGCTTGTACTTGCGCCATTTTCGTAATTTGGAAGGCCAACTGCAGGTAATTTGGGAGCTCTCTGGAAACGCCGGGAATTCCTGGTTTGCATCAGAAGTTACCATTAGCTCGCTAGACGATTACCAATTGATCTTTGAAGCGTCGGTTGGAGTTACTGCCATGGGGGATATTGCTCTTGATGATATCATGTTCACCCATGGACCCTGTCCAAGTAATACAGTTCAATTTGATTTGTAGACTAACATTCGTTTGTTTGTTTATTTTTTTTTTCTCAACATTTTTAATTCTGTTATAGTTTCTCCACAAGTTGCAGCCCCAAGTCGAGACTGTACGTTTGAGAATGACGAATGTGAGTGGATCAATTCTAGAGACCCGGACCGAGTCGACTGGGAGCGCTTGTCTACGCAGGTTCTCAGTCCCAGGCACCAGAGAAAACATTATACGACTGCTCCTGCGATCAGCAGACGTAATGACTATTTTCTGAATTTAGCCAAACCCAGAGGCGGTCCACGAGCAGGCGGCGGAGGTACTGCTCAGTTGATTAGCAGGGAGATGAAAGGATCCATGGAACCTTTGTGTATAACATTCTGGTATTTCATGTTCGAATCGTTCATTGATTCTACTGGACCTAGTTTAGGTAAATTTCTCGTATGAAGAAATTCTTTGTATGAATTCCAGATTTATCTCTTCTATTATTTCGATTTTCTTTCATCAGGAATTCTCCGAGTTCTTGTTCAACCTATAGACGACTCATCGACTAGGCCCATTCCTGTTTGGCAACTTTACAATAATCAAGGTCCAACCTGGAATTTTGCCCAAGCTTCTATAAATGAAGAAAGAGATTTCAGCGTGATTCTAGAAGGAACCTGGGGACCCAACCGAGCCAGTGGAAGTGTTGCTGTTGACGATATCACTTTTTATACTGGCAATTGCACAGGTTTTTACTAGTTCAAAATATGAAATGCTCAAATCAAATGAAAAAATGTATTCAATTTTATGATTTTATTTATTTTCATTATAGTTCGACCATCAAGCGCCTCAGTGAAACCATATGACTGTAGTTTCGAAAAAGATCTCTGCGGCTGGGAGAACATGACAGCAACAGGAACCGATCGAACAGTCACTTGGCAGCGAGCTTTTCTAGCCCACCGACCGGCCCAACTTCTGGACAAAACTTTCGGAGCTACTGGTGATTTCATCTTTTTTGACATCTTTACGACAAATCAAAAATCCATAAACGTACAATTACGCTCACCATTGATCACACCACCCTCCGAGGAAAGTGCGACGTGTTTCACATTTTGGTTCGCAGCGTTTGGAGTCGAGGAGTCTACAATGCTGAGGGTTGTCAAAATTTCAACCGAAAGTGAAAGAATCGGGAATGTGAACACAAGTGGAGACGAGGAGGAAGGGGCGAACGAGCCAGTAAGAATTAATTTTAATTGACACTCTGAAAAGATTGAGACTACATTTTATTTTTACTTACAGCGAGTGATGTATTTTGCAATTTGTTTTACAGTTATGGTCACTGACAGCAAAAGGTTTCAATAACATCAAACCTGTCTGGACAGCAGCTCAAGTGTCGACCGAAGCTCAGTCCCCTTTCTATCTTGTTCTCGAAGGCAGTGCCAGTAATGGTGGGTTTGCCATCGATGATATTAAATTTCAATCACAAGCATGCCAAAGTAAGTGAAATTCATTTTAAGAGAAAAAAAATCTTTCTCGTCGATTCAAATTAATTTACAAATAGATTTTGTATAGATATCAAATGTTGTCAAAGTACAAGTAAGAAACGGCACTTCAAATTCTAATTCACAAAATTTCATCTTTTACAGCCCGACCTCTGTCTGCTCAACCAGTATCTAATACAATTTGAATTGGGTAGACGAAAAATTTCGCCCCAGTGTAAACCACAATGTTTATATACACAACATTTATCGCGAGTGTTACATTGAATGACTTTTGTATCATTTTATACATATTAAAAGCGGTCGAGTGATAACTATCATAAAAAATGTATGGTATTTTAATCGCTAGCACTTCCTCGGTCGGAACTAGAATGACGAGAACCAGCTTCGCTGCCAGAAACGGATTTTCTTGATTCTGGGGAAGCAGATCTGAAAACAATTTTTTTGTATTAATAGTTTATCGTCACTTTGATACTTTTGTATGAAAAAAATGTTGTAATGTTTGAAATACAGAATAAGCAATTATTACAAAATTTTAAATTGAAAATCTACCTCGCTGATCCACTGGGACTTCCGGTTCTGCTTCTCGATCTGCTTTTGGATCGCGAAGCACTCCTGCTTTTCGATCTCGATTTACTTCTGGATTTTCTCTTCTCCGATCCTGAACGCGATCCACTAGCTGATCTTGAACGCGACCTAGAGGCACTTCGACGGGACCCACTTCCAGATCTGGAGGCGCTGCTGGAGCGAGAACGAGACCTTGAGCGACTCTGTCTGGATCCGGATCGAGATCGCGATCTACTCTTGTGAGACCCAGATCGTGATCTGGATCGGCTGCGAGAACCGCTCTTCGACCGGGACCGTGAGCGCGAGCTTCCTGATCTGCTACGGGATCTGGACTGGGATCGAGATTTTGATCTGGACCTTGAGCGACTTCTGTTCGATTCAGAATCCGAGAGGATCCTTCTTTTGCCACCGGATTCTTTTTCGTTGTCACTTCCAGTTCTGCAAAAATATAATTATAAATGATGTGTTGAATGTTTCATTTTTTAAAAGATATTTGAAGGCAATTAAGAAAATTATTTACTGGCTTGAAGCCTTGGGTCTTTTGTCGTCATCGCTGTCAGATTCGCTGGTAGAAATGGTTTCTTTGGACAAAATTTTGAGTCTGCCACCTTTAGAATATTCGGGTACGTTGCGAGTAACCTTTGATTTTTCCTTCTTGCCACCCATCTTTCTTCCACGTTTGGCTTTCGGTCTGTCACTATCAGAACCTGAAATAAAAATATTTTTAAACTAATTAACATCTTATTTCTTATCTTACTTTTTCTTATTTGATAATCAAGTGCTTGAATTTTACCTCCGCTGTCTCCGCTTCGATCCTTCTTCCTCTTGACGCGACCCTTACTTTTCCTATCACCTCCCTCTTTCCGTTTCTTCTTTCTTTCCCCTGGTGGAGCATTCTCATCGACCCTTTCCTCGTCGGAGCCACCGCTGTCACTAACATACTGTTCACTCCGTCCTCTTTTGGCCTTCTTGCTCGACTTATCTGATGGCATTTCTCCAAACACCAAAGCATTCTTGGTTTTCTCAACATACTCCTGGCGTTTCTGCAACATCTCTTCCTCTTTTTGTCGCCGCATCTCTTCCATTTTCTGCTGTTCTTCTGTCTGACGCAGTTTAAATGCTTGCCTGTAAAAAAATTAAAAACATTAATCCATCAATACGAAAAATGAATTACAAATTTCTTGTTCAAACGTTTTCATTACCTTTCTTCTTCCTGTTTCTTTCGGAGCATCTTCTCTTCCTCGTCCAACCGTTGAGCTCGAGCAACATGGTACTGAGCCTGAGACAACAAATCTTGACATTTCTGAGCCTCGGCTTTGGCCAGTTGTTCCATCCTGTCTCCGTGCGAGCCAAGGTACTCAAAGTATTTTCTCGACAATCCGAGTTCATGCACTGCTTGTAACACGGTTGTCAGAGTGGACTTTTCGTCCTTCAAAATAGAATGTGCCAGCCGTTGAAGGACCAACGCGATGTTGTACAGAAGCACAGTGTCCTGCGGAGCGACTCTTCTGGCTTTTAGCAAAGTCATCTTTGCTTCCTTGAGCTTGCCTGCCTTGAAATAGGCTCTAGCTAGATACTGCAGAACTTCGATGTGATGGTACTTGTAAAACTTGCGGAGGCAATTTTCGTACTAAAAAAGAAGGGAAGTTGTTTACTAGGGCGGTTTTAGATTCGTCTGTCATCATTAACGAACAGATTTATATAATTTAGTACCATCTGGATCGCGCTCACATATTGTTTTTGTTCGACATATATGTGAGCGATGTTTAGCCAGACGTCACAAAATTCAGCTGTAGCTTCCCGAACTTGGGCGAAAATGTCACGAGCTTCGTTTACGCATCTGTAAATCAACCAACAATTTTTATAACTGAATTTAATAAAAAAAAATATTTACAAAAATATTGAAACAAATTTTTACAACTAAAAAATTGTTACCCTTTATGCGCAAGAACGGCTCCAATGCCATTTGCAGCCCAGATATTCCTGGGATCAGTTCTAAGAACTTGCTTGTACATCGTCAGAGCCCTGTCTTGATGTCTTTTCTCCTTGTCTTTATCCTTGACATTTTGATACAAAGTTTGCAGCCAAATGTTTCCTAAAGCGATCAGAGAATAAGCATCGGTATTGGTGGAAGGATTCTTGATGATACGTTCGAATTTTTTCTGCCCCGGGCCGTACTCCATCTTGGCCAGATGCAGATTGCCCAGAAGCGACCAAGCATCAGGATGTTCGTTGTTGATTCGCAGAGCGTCTTTAAACCAATCGGAGGCTTCGTAAATCTGGCCCTTATCTCTGGCCATGCAACCAAGTCGAAGATAACAGTCGACGTAGTTCGGATGCTCCTTCAGAATATCTTTGTACAACTTTTCCGCCTTGTCAAAGTGACAGAGAGATTCATTGAGTCGAGCCAGATTGTAAGTCGTTGTTACAGCGATAGAGTTGTAGTAAACGGGATCGTGCTCTGCATCAGTTTTTGATCTTAAAAGGGACTCCTCAAAGTTTTTCCTAGCTTCTTCCAAATTCCCCAAACTGTAAAGATAACAATTTTACAAAAACTATTTTCAGTAAAAAGTTTTTATAAGAAACAATAATACTTTTTTAAAACCTAATTAGTTTTACATCTGTAATAAAAATGTAACAACAATGTAAAATAAAAAATAGTTGATTACCGATAATGACAAGCTCCGACATTGTTCAAGATCTCAGGCGGAATCTCAGCCTCAACTTTTTCTTTCAAATAAAACGTCGCAGTTCCGTATGCATTCAAAGAAGCCTGCAAATCACTCTGCTCTAAGATTTGAGCGAGTTCAATCCAAGCCTCGATATCATCTGGAAATTGTTCTGTCACTTTTCTTAGATGATTCTTCGCAATGTCACGTTTTGATTGCGAGCTTGAATTGGCATACAACGAGCCCAAAATTTTCATCGTCTCGTAGTTTCCTGGCTGGACTTTTAAAACCTTTTCAAAGCACTGTGCTGCCTGTTCATTGTGAAAAACAAACCGTTGTTTAAATGTTTATTAATGCTTAACAAATACATCAGCATTACAATGATACGTACATTTTCAGAGTCACCGCGGTAAACATACATCTGCCCCAATCCGAAATGTGGTAAAACAAAATTCGGTGGTGCGAATTGCGTCGCTTGATAATAATACTGAAAAGCTTGATCGTAGTCTCCCTGCAAAAAATCAATCAAATTAATTCATTTAAGAAAAGATTTGCTTCGTTAAATTATTTGTTGTATAATTATAAATCTACCTGGACATGAAAAGCTCTGGCTAGTTGGTAACAACTCTCAGCTCGCATAGCTTCATTTTCCGTATTGTGAAAAGCGTGAAGAGCCAAATGTTGAACTTTGTTATAATCTTTTTTGAAAAAGAAGTGATTAGCCAAATGGTTCAAAACCATGGGATTCGTAGAATCAATAGTGTAGGCTTTTGATAGCATCTGAACACCCTGACGGATGTCGTCGGGCTGCTGTTGATTGAGTTTCAAAACCGAAAGGCCAACTAGAGCTCCGACGCACTTATTGTCTAGCTCTAGAGCCCTTTCGAAAGCAAGACGAGCTTTCTCTTGGTTATTGAGTTTCATAAAACAGTGGCCCATGCCGAGACGCACCGCAGCCGGGCAATTTGGGTTTGTTCGCAGCGCTTTTTTGTAAAACGCCAATGCTCCGCGATAGTCCTTCTTGTTGAAGGCGATGCACGCCTTACCAAGAAGGGAGGGAATGTTGTTTTGAGACTGATTCAGAACAAAATTAAATTGGGCATCCGCCTGCTCCATTTTGTCACCTTCCAACAGACAAAAGTAGGCTCGTCCGAGCAAGTGATTCTGAAAATTGAAACAATCCTTTAATCAATTTTTTTAGAGGGAGAATTAAAAAGTTTTCTTTGAATTCAAAGATTAAACAGTTTTTAATCGTCTTTACAGTTTTAACAATATTTCATGTACTAGTCTTTAATTTTCTGGAATTTTTGAAAAGTTGATTATATATTTTTTATGAATGTCCTATATTAATTTGTATAATTAAGAATAGAAAAAGCGTTATTACCTGATCATACATGATAATTTTATCAGCAGTGGTGTAAAGTAACGTCGCCTTATGGAACAAATCTCTCTTTTTATCTTTATTTTTTTCACGGTTCGCCTCCTGGACATAATAAGCTGCAAGCATATCGAGTGCTCGCATTTGATCTTTCTCATAATCCCTGTAGTCAACATTCGCATCAATTCGGGAAGATTCCAGTATCTTAATAAAATCTGTGATCTTTCCTTGTTTGTAATATTCCAGCTAAAACAAAGATTTCTCATTATTGATAATTCTAGATGAAAAATTAAATTGAAGATTTTATTTATTTATTTTTATTTTAAATTTCCTTATTTAATTTTATATTTTGACTTTTTCACACTTACAGCAAGGGAAACCCAAATGGACAGCTGGGCATGCTCTCCACGTAAAATTCCAAGCACTTCATCTCCGTCTGGCAATTGATCGAGGCAAAGTTCAATCACCTACACAATAAACCAAGTTTAAATTCTCTAAAACATCGCTCAAACGAACAATTTAATTTTTACAGAACAGATTTTTTTACAGAACATCATCATCTTATCGAAGAAATATAACCTAAACAAATGCATCCAGATTTGTTTTTGTTTGTGTTAAAAAAAAAGAAATTACTTTCAAAGTACTCACCTCGTCCGTGTCACGGAGCGGGATCTCAATGGACCCTGCCATATTTAAAAATATGGCAAAACAAAGTGCTCACGAACCGCCGACACTGCACAATATAATTGTTGCTTGCAGCAGCCCCGGAGTCTCAATTTGTACTGCCTGTATCTTTCTGTTTTGCAGAGGGCGTCATTGAAGTTGATCCGAAAATCAAACAAGATGGCGCGCGCTTTTCCCTGAAATGCCATCTGCTGGCCGAAAGCTGGCGCGAACAAAGTTTGTAAGTGAGGTTTCTCAATGCCATGTGGCAATAATTATAGATACACCTCACGACTGAATTTGAATGAAAATTATTATCTTAAAAAATTTTTTAACTATTTCATTCTTGTACACATGCACGGGGATACAATTAATTGCAGTATCAGATTTCAGTCGAATTTGGTTGAATGACACATTTTTGACAATAATGAAAATTAAACACATCTGAAATATTACTCCGTTTTCTCTGACGTTACGAAAGAGAGTTTTTTATATCACGTGTTGTTGTTAGTGAAAGTTACATCAACCTAATTGAAAGAAGATGTCTTTTCTTCAAGGAGTGCGAACGATAGTACGGTCGTCGCCGAATTATCAAAGGATCTTCAAAAGTAATCTGTCAAATCTGACACCGATAAAATGCTGTTCGCTGACATCACAGCAACAAAAACCAATTGACAACAAACAAAAGTGAGCAATATTTGTTTAAATTGTACTTCAATATTTCTTATAGGTTATGCTTTCAGAGTGAAATCGAATTTCAAATTATTTTAATTTGAATTGTTAAAATCTTAATTTATTATTGTTTGTTTCAGGGTGACGGTCACGTTTATTAGAACTAGCGGAGAAAGGCTGAAGGCTGATGGAAAAGTTGGTGATAGTTTGTTGGATGTTGTTGTAAATAATGAACTGGACTTGGATGGATACGGTAAGGAAATTACCAAATATTTGCTAATTATGAATATTTTGTTACAAAAACACAATATAATTTTAAAAAAACTTTTGAAGGTAGTAATTAATAATGTCATAAATCATTGCAGGGGCTTGCGAAGGAACTTTGACATGCAGTACGTGTCACTTAATATTTTCAAAAGAAGTTTATGACTCCCTTCCGGATAAGCCAACTGATGAGGAACTAGACATGTTGGATTTAGCATACGAATTAACTGACACGTAAGTATATTTTACTTAACTGGAATTCGAAATAGAAAATAATCCTTTTGAGTAATAAAATTTGATCCTTTTTAGATCCAGATTAGGGTGCCAGATAATCCTGACAAAAGAATTGGATAACCTGGAAGTAAGAGTTCCTTCCACAATTAATGATGCGAGGGCTTGATAACAATGGGCTCGAAATTCAGAAAAAAGAGGTTTAAATGAAAAGAACTGTAACTAAGCAATAGTTGAAATATTTTTTACATGACTCGTGTATCAAATTGTAATAATATGTATATACAAAGAGTTGTTACGGTTGTTAAAGATTATAGTAAATGTCATCGAAGAAACATTTTTTACAATACCTTTTAATATAAATGTTGAATCAATTTATTTATAATTATGATTATTTGAAGCTTTGACTGTATAATTTTCATATATGTTTGAAATGTTAATTTTTTTTAAATTAAAATTTTGGAGTGATTTTTTCCCTGAATGAATTTATCACGAAAGTAAAATATGAAAGCAATAAGTTATCAGAAATAGACTGATAGGAATAAGGAAATTAAAAAGACAAACAAATATAGCAGTTGATCATTTTATACCACATCTAATATATAATCAGTAATTAACAAATTGCAAGTCATAAGGCATCAGAATTAATTGCCCTGGTGTAAATGCCTGTTCACAAACAGTTGATTAAGTATTTTAAATGCTTTTTGGTATTACTTAGACAAAATCATATTCAATTTGTAGTACAATGATTCAAGTTGTATATGACGTAACAAAAAATATAAGTTCTTGCGATACAATTATATTTACAACAGAAACTACTAACAAGGTTTCGCAGAGCAATTATTTTATTCAAATTGATAGTTTGAATAGTAATGAATGCTTAGACAAAACCTATCTACAATTAAATCTAAATTATAACATGCTTACAATACTGACGTTTCTCGAGTTTTGATTTTTTAAGAATATAAAATTTTCAGTTTCAATATATATTCGTATTTCTTTTTTTTAAATACATAGTTTGATAAATTTTGTTAATTTAATCTGTGTCGATTAACTGCAAAACCGAAGAAAAATAATGTTATCATTATCGAAAAGATATTTGACAAAAAAAAGTTTTCTTTTTAATTTTTAACATTATTTTTCTTTGACTTTGCCTAAAAACGCAAAGCCATATAAATGCAAATTTTTTCAGAGAAAACATTTGTCAAGAAAGTTGACAAATATAGTTAATAATTAAAGTACATAATTCACGTAATCATGTTCTAAAATTATAGTTATGACCCGTAAACTCATCCCTTGTATGAATCTTAATATAAATAATACGCATTTATATTAATTCAAGAATTTGGCTGTTAAAATAAAAACTAATGGTAGTTCAGAAAGTTATTCCAATTTTTCATATTATATTCTTTTATCACAGTCATTCAATTTTTTGTTTTCTTTTATATACTTGAATATAAATTTTGACGAATTCATGAAAGGATAAGACAATTTTTATTGTATAGAAGTAAAATTCAAAAATTTGATTGTTGTTTGCCTTTTTTTTTTCAAAAATAAAATATACAATGTAACTCAATTATTCTAATCACTCTCACACTCTCACATGCTTTCTGTTATATATGATAAAATGTTAATGATGAAATTGTACAAAATTCTATTTCAACTGATACAGCGCTGTTCAACTGATACAACGTTGTTTAAATAGGTATTAAATAATGGAAATATAAAATCATGAGACAAAAACGAAGATTGTCTGATGTAAACTTAAAACAAGGCAAGATGATTATTGGCACGAAGGAAGCAATTACATGCACAATAAATACATAAATTATACATACAAGTTGTACGAATAAATTTAAAAACATATTATAACAAATATATATAGCATATTAAAGCGTGTAAGACACGTGGATCGCTTAATATAAGGGCGAAACACTTCATCTGAAGGCACAATCATACAGTCTTTATGTTTTTACAAATACTTTATGAATCGATATTTAATGCACAATAGTTAATAACGACGCGGTATAGATGTGTCTAAAATGTTCGTAAAGATTTTAAAAAGTGAATTAAAAAGAGATGTAACTGTGGGAAAACGTATAAAAATGCATTTCGATATACAGCGTTCTAAAAAAGCTTTGTAAAAATAGATTTTTTTTCCTTTCGGTGCCAATTTCATAATACACTATTTTACAAATATTTACAAATTGATTTCTACACTTCATTATTGAAATCTGATTCATTATAAAATGTTCAACATTTCATAAACTATTTTGTCAAGTACTGACGACAATAAAATGAAATTTTCATCCAACTGCGAAGTGTACTTATATCACTTTCATATTTTGTTATAGAAATGTTTAAGAAATCATTTGCATTTAATAATTTCAGAAATTGCCTATCTAAAATTGAAAGTTTGGTAATTAAAAAAAACTCGAAAAGTATCTTTGAGCCAAAGTGATAAAATTGAGAAAAAAGTTCTCAAAGATTAGTTGCAATCATTTGTTTGAACATACTGCAAGAACAAAACCGTTCTGTTCAAGTGTTTAAAAACATCATGCAATCGTATCGTTAAGTAGTTTGAAGTTGATTGAATCCCCATATTATTTAAGCCTCCTCAGTCTCAAAATAGTTGCACACATGCGTTCGAATCATCATGCATTGAAAAGTCAAACACCCCAAATTGCTACCTATCATACACAAACATGATAACATTTTCATCATCTTCCAAACGTTTCAACCTGATAACAGATTCATTCAATAAATATTTTTCTAATCCTAATCCATGAAATGGTGTACAAAATTGGCTCTATACATCTTTTAGATCCATCGCCATATAATTACTTTTTTTGCGAGGCAAACATTTTCAGCCCATGTCTCCAGACACAAAATTTGCTTCTGCATAAAATCAATGAATCAATCAAAAGCTTTGCGTCAATAGTTTGTACACTTTGTTTTTTTTTCATACAAAAATCGTCTCGGACTCAAACAAGCGTGGACAATTCATGTGGACTGTTAGTCGTGGTGGCGCTGCTTAGATCGAGGGTAGCTGTCGGTAATCCTGGACTCACACTAGCAGTATTTTCTCTGGCGATTAAATGTTGCTGCGACATGCGGTGCCTGGTGGCGGTGGGACTGGGGGGAGAATGGTCCCCGGGAGTTGTAGACGGACTCATTGTGGTCGTCATGGTCGTGGTGGTTGGTACCGAGGCTGTCGTCGCAGGCAGGGTCGAGGATAAGACACGCGAGCCTGCAAGATTGCCCGGGTGGTGGTGGTGGTGATGCTGGTGATTGTGCATCGTCGTGGCGAGCAGCAGCGGCGCCGGGGATGAGACCATGTGCCGACGATACTGGCGCGGGTTGAATACCGCTGCTGCCGGCTGCTGCGCGCAGGCCACCGTGCCTCGCAGACTCAGATTGTTGTCGTCTTTGACCGCGTAGATGCCTTGGTTCAGCGCAGGCACGATCGTTCGGTTTTGCTGTTGTTGCTGCTGCTGGTGCTGATGCTGGTGCTGATGCTGGTGCTGATGTCTTTGCATCGTCTCGTACTGTTCTCGTGCTAGGGCTTTTATTGCATTTGTTTTTTCCTGAAAAATGAAAACAACAAAATGTTATAAACTTTCAACATAATCATATCCGAAGAACTGATGCAAAACTACAACAAAATTTGTGGACCTGGCGTGTTTTGCATCTGATTTATAATTAACACTGAATAGTTCGTTTTTATTTATTTCTTTTTATTTTTTGTGTACGAGTTTCATTCTGAAGCAATAACTTGTAAAGGTGTAACATTACGTTGTCGATACATGACATGTGATACCTTGCAGAAGGTATCGGGAACTTTGGAATGTGACGACAAAGCAGATTTTGAAACGGATCATTTTATTTGTTTGTTTCTCTTATTAACATTTTTTTGCTAAGCCACAACAAAAATTATACATATTTTTCGCATGTACATATGTAATTAGTTGCATTTTCTGCGACTGTTTCATATTATTTAATAAGTTTGTTTGATATCAGAATGAAACAATGTACTGGAATGATTGGGAACTCACTCTTTGCCAAACGAAGACATTGTGAACCATAGCGCAGCCACAGAAAATAATCCCAAGACCGATGAGAATCGACGTGACGATGGCCGGTGTCGAATGGAATTGTATGAAAGTATACAGAATCATGCCTGGAACAAAATAATATTACAAGTGTTTCTAGAACAAAGGAGCTTTTTGTCATCTAATTACCCGTTTGCTCATTTCGTTTATTATATTTACTCCCCCCTAGCAATTAAACGGAGAAACGCCAAGCTATACAGGCGGTTCCAGCGTGACGTTTTTTCGGAAAGCACAAAGCCGAATCATGCAAATGCGTCTTGGATAATTAATGTCACACTGTGGACTTAATTATGCGCCGACGTAATTATGATACCCCGATACATTCAAACTCGTGTCTTACCGGTTAGAAAAACTGGAATGCTAATGAAAAAACCGCCAACCGCGCACACCCGACTGATCGATGATTTTTGCAGGTACTTGTTGGTCCTATAACAAACAAATAAATCAATTAATTTCCAATCCAAGCTGTTAACAACTATTTTTTTTCTGAAAAATCATCAATCACAAGATTGATAAAATCTTACAATTCATTTTTGCAATTATTTCTTTTTTTTCTATAATTTTTATCTTTTTTGTTAAACGATGCAATTTCATGCTCACTCTGTATCTAATAAAATGTCATTTGAATTTGAATAATCTGTAGATGAATTATCAGATCGGATTGCAAATGCTTTGTTCTGAGATTCTCTTGAGAAAGTCAGCTTAACATATAATTACATGTGATTTCAACTGACATTGCATTTTTTCCAACAGCTCCGCGCGTCATGAATGAAATTAAACTCTGACATTTACAATTTGCTATGTAAAAAAAGAAAGAAGAATTTCCATTGAGACCTATGACAAAATGTTCATCCTCGATTACAGCTCTCGAATGGAACTTAAAGGAACTTAAAGAATTTGATCTATTTACTTCAACAACAAATTACTCCATTGTAATTATAATGAAAACTATTCAATGAAACAGAAAAAGATAAGGAAACAAAAAAGCTTTCATAAACAATATTTCTCAATGATCAGTTTCCTCGCAAACGAAAAATATTTTAGAAGCCTTTGGATGAGGGAAAATCGAGTGAGTCACGCACAAGAAGTCACCTTAATAGCTGGTCTTATTAACATAGAAAACGTGTGTAAAACGTCGGCCAAAGATAACGGGGCGAAATCGCCGCAAAGAAACCGCATTGTTGGAGCGGAAAACCGAATCGATTAATCGATCGCAAAGTGGATTGAATTTCGTCACGGGGCTTCTCGCATGGCAAAGAAAAAACCAAAAGAAAAAGAAAAGATTTTTCAGAACGGAAACAGTTCTTACGTTCTTCCGCAGATTGTGCGAACATTCCTTGTCGAGAGTCCTTGAGCGCGGCAATGAATCATATGAATTATCGAACGATAAATAACAAAAATCATCTAAACTGGTTTCCCCTGAGAACTCTGAGCTAATGAAATTATCAAGTTCATTATGAGGCTCAAACTTTTTTTTGCCTATATAAGGAAAATTTCTCAATTCCAGACTAGATTGCCCGTATCCTCTGCAGGGACACACCGGGGAAAATGTAACGTGTCTGTTCTCAAGTTACAGTCGGACAACTAACATTTTCCTTTCTCATGCTTCCGTTCCACCTGCTGAGTAATACTAATTTAATAAAATCGAAGCTAGCGGATCGCTTTGGGCGTTGATAAATTCCAGATGAAAATCCCGTTAAAAAAATCAAGTAAAACTCCAATATCTTATTAAGTTCCATCTGTTTCACTTCATCTTTAGAATAAATTCGTGAATAAATTTTAAAAGTTGTGTAAATTTTAATCTGCAGATTTTGGAAATTCCATTTTCTTTATTAAAAATTCAAAACTCAACCTAACTGATCTGATATGATATTTTATTTATAAGAAAACATCTAATTCTGTAAAATATGAATGAGGAAACCGATGACTGATGATGAAAGATTGTAACTAAAATATCTCGACCAATTGAATCGTGTTTGTTTGCAAACGACCTTTGCTAGGTCAGGCATTATCTTGGTAGGTTGCAGAGTGTTAGTTTGAGTGTAAATCGGTGCTGTGTGTGCGTGTGAGAGTATTGCTGCTACCTGATGCATCCTTTCTACCGCGACTTGGCCGAGCGCAGCCGAGTCGACGACCTCTGACTCGCGTCATCCTCGTCGTCTATTATATTCCGTGCATGCCACGCATCTGTAATCTCGTCGGGCAATCCTGATCCGATTGCGGTTCGTCAACGCGTGAGTTACAGTCACGTTGCCGCATAAGGAAAGGCGATCTCGCCGGGTTATCATTTCGACAAAAAAGTTGCTCTCAGACGATTCGATGTCTCTCGGGGCTTATCATCGTCCATTATCATTAATAAATTTCGTCATTGACCGTTCGCCCAAGCTGTGGCTTACTCGACGAATTCATCAATTTATCAATAAACCAAAAAACCTGTTTCCAAGCGGGTCCCCCTCAGAGAGCTAATTAAATCCATCGCGCGTCACAAGAATACGATCCATCATCATTTTCCAAGACTCTCGCGCGTCCCACAAATATGTTTATTCGAGCCTAAAAGAAAGATTAAGCGGAAGTTAAAAGTGCGTTCCCTCGCTTGTTCCATTTGTTGTATTTCAGATAAATTTTGTGGTCTGATATTGAAAACAACGAACAAAAATAAAATGATTCATAAAAAAGATTGTATAATAATAGTAAGAGGGAACAAATCAAAGTTGGAAGTAGCGTTTGAACTGATATGATGAGTTACATCAATAGGCTTTGATCTGATGAAAGAAGAAAATAAATGATTCGATTGAGATGGCGCGTTGTAGCCAATTGGTCGGTTGACTGGGGCCGGATTTGAGGCCGCGGTCTCACAATCGCAGGTCTCGCCACGTGCACCACTGTGGATCCGGAATGTCCGACCTGTTCACGGCCCGTCAAAGGCGCCCCCTCGAACGAAAGTCTTCGAGTGGTCGCTTGACCATTCTTCTCGTCAAAAGTCGGTCAAGACGAGCGACGTGAAAATTTCGTTCCTAACGAATTTCACTTTTCATCAAAGAGAAGAAGCATTCCTGAGTTTTCACAGTTCTTCGAAGAAAATAATGAGACGAAATTATTCATTCACATAGAATTATGAGACATTAATTTTTTTCTCTTAATGTTTCTTTTAATGTTGCTTTTTTCACACAATTCTGGAGATTTGTTTCTGGAGTCGTTAATCAAAGGTATTATTAGTTCCTTGCGGGGAAACACACGAGAGAAGGCGAATCACGATGAGAATAGAACCAAACGCAGTCTCTGCCAAAACGTAATTAAGAGCGTGACTTTCGAGTCCGAATTAATTTTCTTATTTCGCTTTTGGTATTGCGATTAATATCGAAATAATGGCGAGTATTACAGTTAATTGAGCGTGGCGTACACAAAGGCATTTTTTTCGGACGCGGATAATTGTGCGAAAGTTTGATTTCGCTCGAGGCCGACGAAATTGTCCCAGCGAACAACTCGTACTTTGTCATGCAATCCGATAAATTCACAAGCTGAAAACAATTTATACTTTTGAAACAAATTCAATCTCAGAAGACTTTGAATGGTTGAAACAAAATTACCGGTTCAACTTTATGTTACAGCTGCTGAAAAGAGTCCTGATCTGATCGCTCATTTTCTAACAAGCAGTTGTGAGCACTGCCAATTGTTTGGAGAGAATAAAAAGAGGGGACCGATTTGGAGTCACGTATAGACGATATTTGTGTTGGGTTTAGAAGATTAAATACTATTCTAAGAAAGTGGGCTTGTTGTATTGATAAACAGTCTTTTAATCTTTTCATAATTAACGTCTTTGTCAGTTGAGTCAAGTAGTTACTTTGTATAGGATGAATGACATGAAAAAATCACGTCATTTAATTTTCAAGAGGGTGAAAGTAGACAAAAATGTATGGCCACATCTCAAATCAAAATAACATCATTCTCTCTAATAAAATTGCGCTAATAAAACTGATATCAAGCTTTATCTACGCCCAGCTAATGTTTCTTTTAATATCTCGGAAAAGAAGATTCCTTTCCAAAAGACTTAATTTTTTTAGATAAAAATTTATACATTATTTAATACTCTAAGAGAATTTGATTTTTTATCGACGGTTTTCATTCAAAAACCGAACCAAATTTGCACCAATCTAATTCTGACGATATAGAGAGAGAAGAACAAAGCAAATTTCAAATTGTTTGTCAAATTCAATGATTGTCAGTTTGAGATGAAACATCACTTACAATTTTTACAGTGTAGTTTATGATTATCTTATAATTTGTAGAAAAATTAAACGGAGCATTTGCAAGGCCTATCTTGTTTGCTCATTAAGTTGTTTGCATTACCTATATCCTTGGTAGGAAGACTTGACAAGTTTGACAGTGAAGAGGAACTGAATGGCGCAAACGAGAAGGCAGCATAAGTTAAGGGAGAGCGCAAGGGCGCACAACGCAAGCGTGACTTCGTAGACGATGGCGTATTCCTCGGGACTGATAAGACTGCTCGGCGTGACAGTGAGCGGTGAGATCTTGAGCAGAAAGACGAGCGAGAGTAGCGCGAGCAGCAGCGAGACCAGACAGAGCAGTCCCAGGCTGGTGAGCATCTCCTTGACGCCAGATTGCTGAGGGTTGGCTGGTTCGTTTGTCTCCTGACCGCTGCGCTGTCTGTACTTTGAGAGGGACGACGTGGACCAGGAGGAGTTGAGAGGGCCGCTGTTGGTCCCCTGCTGATTGGGCTGAGCTTTGGTCGGGTTCGTCGTGGGGGTTTGGAGCATATGTACAGTATGTGCAGGGGAGGGTGACGCCTGACTAGGTATTCTCGAGAGCCTGGACATGTCCAGCCGCGAGATATCCAGACCGCCGTTCGCTTTCGGCCGATTGTCGTGCGTCAGGTGAATGACCTTCTGGTGATTGAACTGCCTGGCAGCGGCGGCCGCGCCGAGGTCGTTGGCTATCGGACTGGCACTGTTAACCGAGTGCTTCGAGGCCGAGAGGATCGAGAGGTTGAGCGCGTGCGAGTGGTGCACGCCGTTGAGCCTCTGCGAGAGGTTGTTCTGCGAGTGGTTGAGCGGATGCCGATGCACCGAAGAGGGCGTCGCAACCGTGTGGCGTACCAGGCTGCGCTGCATCGACGGGTGGAGCACCGAGTCGTAGACGTCGTTGCCCGCTCGCAGCGGACCCATCGCTCTCGAGGCGGTCGCGTAGTGCTCCGGCTTGTGCGAGCCGCTCGAAGACGCCCCTGACTGGTACTCCCCATTTTGCTGCTGTTGCTGCTGTTGCTGATGTTGCAACTTGGACCCCGTCAAGCCCGGCTGGCCCGTTAGAATGTGCTTGAGCATCACTCTCTCTAGTGTTTCTTCGATCCCACGAAGATGATATACGGTGACCAAGTCACCGTCACTACAAGCCTACATCGCAAGATTTCGATCTCATAACAGCTTCCAGATCTCAGCCAAGGCGCTCAAAACTTTTCGCCGCTCGCTAGAGCCCAACTGATACTGCATCACTGGAACTGATGCAAGTTAGACCAACTGTAAACAAAATAAGTCTCGAGTTAGATTTCTTTTATTGCTTTTTTGCTATAAAATGGAAATAGTTCGCGCAATAGGAAGCGTGCATATAATCTCGACCATAAGTTAAACTGCAGCTAGAGACCATAATCTTGCTATATATATTCGCAGCGATTTCCAACTGACCCAAATCGCGATTCATGCGTTTTTTTTTCTTTCTCTCTCTCTTTCTCAAGTACGCAATTTCGTGAGCTATTTTAACGAGAATGAAAGGTTGAAATTCTTCTTCATCCGAAATACTCAAAAAAATATTTTTTCCTTTTTTTTCCATGAGGATCTCGAATTACCCGAGCAACTTTTTGAGCTTCGCCGATGGTTAAAAAAATGCAGATTCCGCGGGTACGAGAAAGTGTAAACATTCATCTGCGCGATCTTATATGTATCCTTGAAGCACTCTTTTTTGTGCGACATAAACGCTCATCACCATCACCGACAATTTTTCAACCGCTTATTATATGCTTACTTGCGCTCTTATTTCAGCGCGCGGCATTGAAATGCCTAATAAATTTAGCTTTGCACTTATCGAGCCATGCGATAATCCCATTATACGCTAAATTACTGGTTACCAAACCCCCTTTCTAATCACACCACAAAGCCATTCTTGTTAAACGTTAACAAATTACAATGAAAAAGAAACAGTAATTAATTATTTCGCACAATAAAGTTGCCTTTGTGATGCTGCATCCATATTAATGAACGTAACAGTTCAATTTAACATTTTATACTTTCGCCAATTTTAATTTCATTTTCTTCATCGTGGACTTTCCATTTTCTTTTTGTATTAAAAAAAATTACTTTTGTATTTTTATTTTCATCATCGACTTTTTGTTACTTGTTCAATGAAAAGTTGATTAAAAATGTACGCTTTTGCGGCATTTTATTTGCTCGTTTGTTTGCTTTTGGAACAATGTTGTAGGTGTTGAATATAAATATGGTTCAGGGTGTCGAATGAATAAGTTGATTCGCCACAGGACTAAATTGTTTGGCTGGTGCGCGCAGCAGTGCAGGAAATTAGAGTACGTCCCATTCACGAGTGCACGCAACGTGTCTCAGTTGAAAACATTCCAAAAATGTATGCACGTGTGTTTTGTGCTCTGCAAGTTCAACAGGATGCTAACTGTATCGTGAACAATTACAAAGCCGCAATTATGATGGAAACTTGACTAATTGACAACCGCAGCTCCTTTTTTTGTTCATTCTTTCTCAAACCCTCTCTCAAAAAAAAAAAGAAAAAACGAAAAAAAAATTCCAAAATAAAAAGGTTTCCATTATATTGTTTTTCAATTTAAAAAGCTATTCCTATTCTCGAAATAAATGTAAAAACAGTCGAGGAAGAAAAATAAAAGAAACTTTTGAAACTAATTGACGAAAATTACAGGAATTTCGGATTCGTGAGTTGTGCGCTATGTGAAAAGTAGGATTTAGGTTGGCAACAGCATGCCGAGGTGTATGATAATTCGCCGTGTTTCTAAACTGTAACCCAGTTGTACACCGAAGCCACCGTGAGATATGCTGACAAAACAGCAAAATATGAGTAGAGACTGGGAATAAAAACACATGAGAATGTTTTTCTTCTTTTTTACGTCTGTTCTTTCCTTTTTTTTCGACCGTTGCGCACTTTTCAAAAGGTTTAATTCGACGTTGAGTAATATTTGATTATAGTCATCAATGCTACGAGTTAACGATAATGGATTTCATCTGAAATCTCTTCTTCTACAATTTTCAATTTCAGAGCGAATCACTATTTCACGAACAATTTTGTTTTTCAGTCATTTTTGTATATTCTGTTTTCGTTGAACTTTGAGAAATGATGTAAGCGATGGAATGTTTCTTTAATCCGTGTGAATTTGAAGAAACCGAACATTCCGATCCGAGGATTGAATTTGATACACGGTATTGAATGGGGATTAAAGACCATTCACTCTGTCATGCCCTGTAGATAATTCTGGTTTGATTGCCGACGAATCAAAAACGGAATCAAGATTTTACGAGACGAATCGCCTGGGCGGATCTTATATGTATGCAGAGAGGATATAAAGGTGATTCAGAGAAACTAGTCGTTGCAAGCGGATGGTTCATTTTGGACTTCCTTCTTCCTCTTTATATAGGCTTCGGGTATGTATTTTATTCGCTGAACAAAAATCTTGTTCACATGCTGCCACTGAATTCTTCTTCTTCTTCTTCTGCTTCTTCTACCTATTACGATTTACAGTTACAATTGTTAATAAACAAAATAAAAACAAAACAGCAGCAACAATTAAAATCGACATTTTTGCATCGGTTAAAACAACAATTAAAATCTAGCTGATTCTAAAAATTCGTTCTTCTTGTTATTGTCCAGGACATTTTTATTTTAGTTAAAAAAAATAAATAAACATGTGTTTATGCATAAAAAGTATCAAAGTAATGTAAACAATAATATACCAGAAAATTGTTTTTGTAAGAGTTTAGTGCATGCGGAGGGATCAAACGTCGATACGGGTGCAGTCACCCCGTTCGCGACCCACTTGCGTACATCTTGCAACAACCTATACAAAACTACCCGAGCGGCGTAAAAACGAAGCAAATGAGAGATCACCTGCAGGAATAAGAAGAGCCGGGAGAAGGAGAGAAGAAAAAGAAGAAGAAAAAAAACAAACAAAAAATGAGGATGCATGATGAGAAAAGGAAGTAACTTAAAAAAGAATCTCTAAAACAGCTCAGTCTCTCTGTATCGCAGGAAAAGAGGTAGAACCAGATACGTTATGTTTATCAAGCGAAACTGGAGTGCAATTTTCAAACGATCCTTTTGCCGTTTCTGTTTCTGTTTCTGTTTCTCTTTCTTTCTGCAGGTTTGAATATATTCGTTAGAACGCTCCGGTGTTAAGACAGGTAAGGGCGATCTTTTTGAGCAGAAAGTTGTGACCAAACGAAATCAAATTCAGTGTCAAAAAGTTGCTTGGGAAAATGAAGAAAATTTGTTTGAAAATCGGTTGATTATTTTAATTGGTTTGTTGTTACAGCTCGTTCATTCAAACCGTTTCATCAGGGTCACTGAAAGTCGGGGGAGGGGGAGGGGGGAAGCAAAAAAAAAAACCTTTGGAATGTCAGTTGAAAATCGGCGAGCACTACGAGAGCAATCCAAAAGAACACATTACACATCAAACTCGGCATCCAATATGTTTGCACACAAAATTCCAGCGGCAAAAGTCGTGAAGACACATTTCACTCAGGTCGCAAAAAAAGGCACTTGAAAAAATGGGGGGGGGGGGCAAAAAAAGTGATTCCTCGTTGAATCTTTCACCCACGATTGATTGTTTATTTTCGTGAAGTTGAAGTGGAGCGCGAAAATGAGCAAGGTAGTAGTGATGAAAAAAAAAAGAGGAAAAAATGACAGATTCACGTAGCCAGAAGGCTCACCTCGTGCCACATCGCGCTGGCGCCGTTATTCACTCGGGCCGCGCCAAAAATCGGGAACACTCGCGGCGAAAGGTTTTTCGCGCGCAACGACGAAACTGGACGGGCGGTTTGTTTCTCGCGGGATGCTAATTTTTTTTCTTTTTTTTCTTTTTCATCGGCGCCCTGTTTGTGTGGACGAGGCCGCACCTAAGAAGTCGCGCCGCGATTGCGTGCCGCTCGGCCTCTGCACCCGTTCGAGAGTGCCGCGCGAGCCACCACGAAGCGCACGCAACATAGATGATGCTGCGCGCGCGCGATCCGTGCAACGAAAAAGGCGCGCAGCAAGCGAGCGCGCATGCGCCCCACCGATCTTACGGTTACAGTCCGCGCCACTCTAATACTTCAGACTTCTTCATAGATGGTCGTGCGAACTTTATGCTAATTGACCGTTCAAAAGTCGCATCGAAAATTAGTTTAAGGTAGAGAAGAAAGCCCCGAGGGACGTTGTGAAAGAAATGACCGTTTTGAGAATATGGACAAATTGTGTCTCTGATGTCATACCGATTTGACGAGTCAATTTTTCGGTTCACCTTTCAGAAACTAGTTGAATATTTTGACTTTGGTTAAATGCTAATTGTTACTTTTAATGTTAATTTTTCTTTTCATTTGATCAGGAAATTTCATAATTTTCTTTACTTCAAATTTTATCAACAGTTGGACAATTTTTTTTATGCTCGTTAAAGATTCAGGAATTCCAGATGGTTCATACAAAAATATTCATTTATATTTTGAGAATAAAACATTTGCAAAAACTCTACCATCTTTTTATTTTTCTTACGCATTTTGGCATCATTTTTTTCATTCAAACCAAATTAAACTAAAATAAATGATCTTACTCCTTTTCTCAGAATTGATGTACGCAAAGTGATTGCTGATGATTTAAAAGTAACTTTTTTTTAGCACCTACATCAGTCAAGCAAGGATAATTTTATAGGAAGTTGATCTGAATGGATATTCATAGAAAGTTGAACGTTGGTACAAAATTTATAGCGATTCATGCGGGAAACCGTACGACAACGTATGGGTGAATTTGTAAAAATCAATATAGATTGGTGCATGGTACCACATGCATCCAAATCAGATCTTATGAAACATTCGTTTCATAACTATGATTTTCTTGTAAATAAGTTAAATTTTGTTTTTCATGACAAAAAAACTACATTTTAGTAGCAATAACATTTAAATATTACAATACAAAATATTTGATTTATCGTGTAAAACAGTCTTTAAATAATTATAATTTATATAGGAAGTTTTGTATTAAAGATGTATTTTTTTTAAATATTGTACAAACTTGAAATTGGATCAGATATTGAAATTTATTTTAGTGTTGATGTAAAAAAGAAAAAATAACCAGTGAGCTATATTAAAAGGGAAAACAGAATTAGAACAATGTGTTTGTACTACACCGAAAGTTCAGAATATATATTGCACCCTATAAATTCTCGCTAGAGAATTCATTTAGCTGTCAAATATTGGGATCTATGAGTTTTAACTGTTTCCTGTGGAAGAACTTCTTTTTCCGTTTTACCTCTGAAAATGTTAAATGACATAACTTTCTCAAACAAAAAAAAAGAAAAAAATGTTTATTTGATTCACTAAAAAATGATACCCGACAATTGAGTTTCCTTTGAAACTTTTTTTGCCTTTCTCATTCAACGTTGAATTTCTCTAAAACAATACTGATTCTTACGAAACATTTTTCATCCGACACCTTGCGCGTAGGCGCGTCATAACAGTCACGCTACCTTACCTCAGATCACGTTGGATCTCTATGCAAACACAATTAGTAGCAGCCGGGTGAAAAGACCAGAACTTTTAATTCCATTAGGATGAAAACATTCGAAACTCTTCCGGCTTTTATATCTGAATTTGAACCTGAAGAAAAAAGAATATAGTTGCAACTCAGCGCTAAAAGGGGAATACATTTTCATAAATTTGAATCACATATTCTCCCCTCGATATACTCGTCTCGGCACGAAATTCTTCGAAATATCAAATGATCGACAAATTTCAATTCATACGCATTTTAATTCAAACAAATTTCCATTCTATTGTAAAAAATAAAAATTAAAATTAAAACCGAAAGTGGAAATGACAATGAAAAAACAATACGAGATAAATTTTGAGACCCAGCGGTGTACCTTATTCTTGCCATTGTTCGTGAGGGGAAAAATTCTCGTGAGAAAAATTCGGCTTTTAATGACGTCACAGAGGGCCCCGTTGTACGAGGGATCGTAAAGCGGCAACCTGTTTGCCATCAGGGACTCTGCTTTTTTTTCTCAAGTAATTGTCTCTCGGCGTTCAATAAAATAAATACACACACATACTTTCGAGTGCAACAAAGTGCAAGAAAAATCGGTCTGGATCGATTGCGCGTTGCACCTGTCCTTAATTCAACCGAAACTGGAACGTCCTTCCCCGTGCGTGTAACACTGCATTCCTCATTTCATAATCCAGTTCGCTGCCGATTTTTATTTTTCAATTCTTTCGATTTTTTCCCATGTCAAAAAAATCGACCAAATCAATTGAGGCATGAAATCTATTTTTTCGCCAAAGTTATTTCCCCCCTTGTCTCATTCATTTGATCATTGTGCCCAATTCTCATAAATTTAATTCTTTCTAAATAAAACTTACGTTTTTTGACAATCGGGAATTTTTATTTAACTTCGAAATGAGCGACCCTGAAAATGAAAAAATCTAATCAAGCAAACCATTTTACAAAGGAGGCAAAATATACTAAAATAAATAAAGAAGAAAAAAAGAAAAATGTTTAACGTAGCAATATGTTTACCTGTGAAAATAACGTTGAATCAACACTTATGCCGCGTTTCGTTTGGTTCATTGTCTCTGTTAAAAACGTCGATTCAGGGAAATGATTTATAAGCGTACTGGAAAAGGATTTGAACCTGCACTTGCCCAAAACAAGCAGGTGCTTGCGGGGCGTGGACGTGAGGACAAAACATTGCAAAGAAAATAGGGGGCTCTGAAAGAAAGGCAATTTCATGATCGTATATCATACTGCATTTTCAAACGGTATGCTTTCTGACTCTAACTTTTGAACACGCCAATCTGCACTTTCTTTTATATCTCAATCATGGGTACCAGAAATGGAAAAAAAAGTGTCCAACCTGGTCGCCTAGCCGCAAGACTGAAACTAAATTCACAACAACAGAATTAATTTAAATTTTCACGCAAGATTGTACTGAATGGAACAAATATGACAAAAAAAACACAAACAAAACGTGACTAACATACCTGGAAGAAGAGAACAGTTAAAGGTAAATAGAGTCTGACACTTGTGACAAAAAAGCCAGGGAGGAGAGAAAGAGAGAAACAAAAAAGGTGGACGTTATTTCATGGTCGATCTTGAAGGTCAAATATGCATTTGTGATAAAGTTTTGACGTGTGCTTTTATCGTTGCCCTCGGATGGTTGGTTCTGTGCATGCCGGCGAGCCTACGGATAAACAGCAGGTGTCACACCAAAACTACGCCTGGAATAATGCCCTATATGAATAGGGGCTGAAAATTCAATTCCGATACATTGTTTGTTCAAGAGAAACGTTTTTATTTATATTTTACGTGACGGACGACTCTTTACAATTGTCTATAATTAAAAATATATATTTCAAAAACTCTGTTTTCATTCGTCATATCTAAATAAACAATACAATCTTCTCAAGTTTCAATTTTCTATTGTTTTCAGTGGAATTATTTTTTTTTGTTTTCGAGGTTAAAGCTCAATTTGATTGTTTATTGTTGAATCAATAATTTTTTTTTTAATCTCAAACCAAAATTGCAGTTTACTGTACGGAAGAAAAAAAAACGAAGATACTCGTTTGGTAGCGCCATCTGTTGAGTGTCGCTCGAACCAGCGTCTCAAATGTTTGTCAACTTTTGACGCGCGCCGCATCGTTTGACGGATGGGGTTTTCTTTCTTTCTCGTGTTATTTCACTCCCACGAAATAGACAGTGAGCGATAAGATGTGATGTGTCTGGTGTCGTTTGTTTTGCACAAGCATTGCGTCGGCGTTTGATGTAATGTCTTAGCGCAGTTGCTCAAATTCGAAAGCCAAATAATGCTCATCTGACAGAAGTCAACGATGAGAACATTGAGAACCGAGAAATTCGAGTAACGCTCGGGTAATTAGAATGCCCAGGTTATTTTTAATCATAGAAATCCTGATTGTTTATTTACCTTGGGCAAACTTTCGTGGCTGTCAGAGCAAGAGATTGGCCGTGGGTTGATCGTTGGCAAACGGCTCGATTAATGTCAGTTGAGAGTTTTGTGTCCGGACCAATTGGCGAGAGTTGATCGTTCGATTATGTTGCAGAGGTGCATTTAAATTGGTACACAATGGCTGTCACACCTTCGAACGCCGCTGTCGAGGAACTCAACGAGGATGCCGAGTCGGTTAACAGCAGTGCCAATCAGAGCAATTCCACCTCGCTCACCGTTCCTGACAAGTACGGCTTTATCGGTGCCAGAAGACACAGTCCATCCAGGTACACATTTTTTTGTCTTCATTTACATATTTCTAAAATAAAAACAAAAAACCTGTATTTTATTATTCCTTCACGACAACAACACCCTAAAATTATTTTTATCTATCTTTAATATTGATTGATTTCTATACTTTTGGATGAATTTTAAAATTATTTAAAAAATAATTGATTGATTATTGAATCAACTCGTAAATACTTTGAAATTATGTTGATTAATTTTGTCGCTTGATTGTTTATCTTTGTTACTTTCTTTTTTTAGAGAGAGCATAATAACACCAGAAGTGATATTTCGTCGTGAGAAAAAATGGATAAACATGCTGAGCTCGTGGGACTATTATATGAAGCACAAATTTACAAAAGTAAAGGAGCGTTGTCGAAAGGGAATTCCCCATTCGCTGAGAGTGCGAGCGTGGTTGTACCTGTGCGGGGGCAAAAGTCTGATGGAGCAGCACCCGAGGTTATACCAGGACTTGCTGACGAAACCTGCCAAAGACGAGCACATCAGGGACATTAAGAAGGACCTACACCGGCTGTTCCCTGACCATGAGATGTTTGTGGAGAACGCCCAAGGCCGACAGGAGTTGTTCTGTGTGCTCAAAGCTTATTCGATTTTAAACAGTCAGGTTGGATACTGCCAGGCACAGGGCGTTATCGCCGCCTTCCTCCTCATGCACATGCCAGCCGAACAAGCCTTCTGGTCATTCGTCGCAATCTGCGACAAGTATTTGATTGGCTATTACAGTCACAACATGGAGGTCCTCGTTAGAGATGGCAACCTGCTCTTTGCACTGCTGAAAAAAGTCTCGCCTGTTGCGTACAAACATTTGGTAATTATGACTTGAATGTAATTTAAAAAATTGTTGATTCAAAAAAAGGAAACTTGTGACTTTTGTTAGAAAATTTTGATTTGCATAATTGATAATCATCGTGATATTTCCACCTACACCGGACTCTATTGCTTCAATTCACAATAATTCAGCATATCAAATTCAACCTTGAGCCGATGGCAAATTATTATTGGCATTTGATATGGCTGTATGAAGAATGTAATAAATGCAGTTTGTTTTCCTTTTTTGCAGAACAAGCAGAACATTGATCCAGTGCATTATATGACGGAATGGTTCTTGTGTGTATATGTTCGCACACTACCCTGGGAGACGGCTCTGCGAGTTTGGGACATGTTCCTGTGTGAGGGAGTCAAGGTCATCATCAAAGTTGGACTGGTTTTGCTCAAAGGTTGCCTCGGACAGAGTGACATCACCAAACAATGTCCCACGATGTACGAAACTCTTGAATTACTTCGCAAACCACCAGACGATCTCGTTGAAGAAGAGGCTTTAATTAAGCAGGTAAAAATAACAATTTGCGAGTTTGGGACTGGTTCTAAGGGCAAAAAGTACACATTTTTGTGATAATGCATTTTTGTTAATGAGTTCTTTTTGGGCATTTTTCAGATTCAGAAATTGAACGTAAGCGAGGAAGAATTCATCTACGAGCATAAGAGGCAAACTAAGAAAATGAAGATGAACTCGGCCAACAAATCTCAAAACTAACCAGTTTAAGTTTCCGTTGATTTTTAGATTTTTGTTGCTTTATTCTTTAAAGACTCGAAATTTTAGCAAAGACGAAATAGGTTTAGACCGTTTATACATTTTATACTGAACACGATAAAGAGAAAACGCGCGTAGGTTTTGTTAACTGTTAAGACAAAAATGCAAGTCGATGTTGTCACCTGTTCTTTTTCTTTACTGTACGATGCAAAAGATCTGTAATTAAACACCATTGATATCGTTTATTTTTTTGTAACAGAGGAATTGTGTATTTAATTTTGATTGCAGGAACACGACTTGCTAAGCTCGACTGAACTATGAAACATATATTGTCTCTGTCTCCAACTGCTATCTCTTTGTACGTCCAGGATGTATCTTGGTCGAATTTGTCCAAATGTACAATCTCCGAAAGTTAGAATTTGTTAGTGACAAAGACGAAGGATTAATTTATTTTGTAACCGCAATTTTGTAACCTGATACTTTGTAAAAATGTGCGTATAGTTTCATCCGCTGTCCATACGGTACTGAAAAATTGTTTATACGTTTTTAATGGCAATAAATTATTTTGTTTGTTCGAATAGTGGTACAGTTGTTGCATTCCCTGGAAATTTGTTGATATTCATAATTTCGATAACGGTGACGGACTTGTTCGCAAAGTAAACGATCGAGATATAATCTCTGAAATAACAAGACATATGACATCTCAATTAGAAATCTGTGCACTCATCACATTTCAAATAAAACGATGAGATAACAAAATTAAGTTTTCTTTGGGATATAATGGAATTGATAAATAAAAAAATGGTTTAAATCAGTTATTTTAAAAGATTCTATTTTTCTTGTTAAATACATTTTAAATTTGAGAAAAAGCTTAGAAACAATTAGAATAGAAACATTTAATAAAAAGAATATAAAAGTATTTGATTTCACATGGCGCATGTGTATTATTTGTTCATATTTTTGTTACAAATACACTTGAAAAATGGAACATGATTTGCTCGATTGAAAGATTCTTTGGTTATTACAAAAAAATAGTTCATTTAACAATTAAAAAAGTTATCAGATGTTAACATTCGAATCAACACGATCAACATTCACCGCAATTACGAAGAAGTATGTGTTAACATTTTTATTTTAAGCAAACTGAAAAACCGTGCTTAAATTATTTATGAAATTATAAAACTTTTCTTCATATTTTGTCTTCTTCCAAACTCAAGATATATCTTCTTCAAATCTTTGTTAAGCGAGTCATGCATCTTAGTTATTAGATAACATTTAGATTTTTATAAAATCTGTTAATTTTTCATCATAAATCTCATTTCTTTTCAACATGGCATATTTTTTGTTCTGTTTTGTACTATTGGCGTGCGACTCGCAATCGACGGAATATTGAGAATATCAAGGCATGCCTATGCTGAGATCGCTGCTTCAGTTTTACTGGCCTTGTTTAACTTCGAGCAGTTTCTCCTCGTATGTCCAGGGCATCTCTTGACCGAACTTGTTACGGTGCGCGAGGTTCCTTGCATTGTAAAGTTTCTAAAACATTTTATCAAAATAAAATGACAATGAAAATGATTTTTCATTTTCAATTGAATTTTTAAAAATTACCGGATGATCAATATAAGCTTCGCATTCATAACACCAGACCGAAAGATCGCAGAAGCTGAGTGCCATCGGGTGTTGAGTTTCTTGATTGTGAGTTAGACCATGCTGATTGACGCTTCGCGCGCAATGCACAGTATAACAATCCAAGCAAATCCAATTTTCTACGCTGCTTGCACATTCATAGCATGGTGCATTCACATCGATACTCGCGTCAGGTACATCCTTAACGGTTTCCACGTGCGGGCAATCCTTCAAAGGAATAACAGCAAACATTTCTTCATTTAACAAAGCCTGGAAAAATAAACAGGTAAATTTAATTTAACAAAATCAAATCAGAAGGGGATAATAATGAAATTTCCTAATACAAATTTATATCAATGCTTAGATCTACAGTTTATATATATATATAATCAAATAATTAAACCAACATTCAAATTATCTGAAAGGTAATCCGAAAGTGTCCCAGTTGTTACATTCGAAGTTGAAGTTCTAGCGGAACTACCACTGCATCCCGGTTCGTTATCAGAACTTTTGCTCGAACCCTGGTTAGATTTTTTCTGATTTTCATCGGCACACTCTTTTATACCTAAAATTAAAAATTAAAACAAACATCACATTCGTCATCAAACCATTTTCATCTTTACAATATTATCGAAGTACAAAACTCACCGTTTTCAGAGCACTTCATTTTCATATTTTCCATCTTGTTCTGAAGTTTCGATAACTCGTCGCTGGTAACTTTTCTTTTATCGATTAACGAATTCAAATGCACTTTCTCGCTTTGAACCTTCTCAAGGGCAATTTTTAACTCAGCAAGATTGTTTCTCAAAAGAACGTCTTGCTCTTTGGGCAAAAACAGCTGGAATTTCAGGTTGGACCAATACTGACGATGCGTTTTGAGCGTGTTGTTGATTGAGAATATGGCGCTGAGGTTTGGCATAGGGGTGGGGTCTAGCATCGGTAGCGGGTCGCCTAAAAGTGTTTTCGCGCACATTGCCATTGCGTATGAGATAGATGTTACGTTATAACCACCCTCCAAAGAAAGAATTATCCGCCCGTTTGCCAAAGACGATAGCCAGTGTGTCAGGTGACCGTACATCTCCGGCGATACTTTGCAACCTGAAATTGACAATTAATTTCAACATTATATAAATATTTATAAAAATTTTCATTAACATTTTCTTTTTATTTGTATATTTAAATAAAAAAATGTTTTTATATAAAGATGAAATTGTGCAATTATGTCATTTTTTTTTGTGTTTCGAAAATTACCTCCCAGAGGATCACCAAAGCAAGCATCAAAACCTGCAGAAACCAAAACAAGCTCTGGGTTGAACTGATATGCAATAGGCAGGACAACTTGTTGAAAAGCAGCTACGTATTCAGGATCGCCCATTCCTTTCTAAAAATTAAAGCAAACATTAAAAGTTTAAAATTTAAAATAATAAAAAGAAATTACAACAATAGAAATACTGGTTATACTTTATTCCAAGGCACGTTTACAATAAATCCTTCTCCTCTGCCCGTTCCAACTTTGTCATAATTTGCTTCTTTGGAATTTGGGAAAAATGATCCGCGATCATAACGATGGACGGATATGTATAAGATGGACGGATCGTCTTCGACTATTGATTGGATACCATTTCCATGATGAATGTCCCAATCAACGATCAAAACTCTAAAAAATACAAGGAACGGTTTAACTTTAATATTAAAATATACAAAGAAACAAATTAATCAAACACATTACCGTTTCAAGCCATGCATTCTGACAGCATACTTAGCAGCCATGGCAACGTTATTGAAAATGCAAAATCCGCAAGCTGCGTCATGTTCCGCATGGTGTCCCGGTGGCCTAATGATTGCCATGCCACATTGGATCTCACCGTTTAGAACACTGTCGACAACTTGCAACAACGATCCAGCTGAAAGCCGAGCACAACTTTCAGTTGCGTTGTTCAAATAAATTGAATTGTAGTTTTTTGCAAGTTTTTCCAAGTCGCTTCTTTTTTCCAGTTTGGATGTTTTTTTGATAGTGTTCAAATATTCCTGCGAATGAACTAGAAGCAACTCTTCGTCTGTCGCTGGTCTGGATTTCAAGATAAAAGCTCGTTTCAGAACATCAGCCTCATGACACTTTGCCCAAATTCCAGTTATTCTTTCTGGTCTTTCTGGGTGAGACTCGTCGGAGAAATCACGATGTTTTGTCATTACAGTATCGTAAACGATTCCTAATCTTTCAGGCGCTTTGTTTAAATTTGTAACTGAAATGAAAAAAAAAAAAAAACATTCCAGGAGTCACTTCGTTAATCTAATGTATTAAAAATTTGTTTATGTTCAACTCACTCTGTATGAGCAAATTAATTCTCTTATCTAATTCTACTTTTTTTTCAGCAGATACGATTGGGTAGCAGTTCCTTGTTTCGTAGACTTCTGGATTATCAACATCTCCTCTAAAGTTAAAAAAAATTTCAATGTTATGCAAAAATCAATTTTAGTGTCTTTACTTATGGTTGATAATTTTGTTATTTTACCTGTACTCAACAATTGGCAAGTGTCGAATGAGTTTTTCGTCTGGGCTCGGAACACTATTAATACTGTAGAGGTCTTGATACTGATAGCAGTTCCAGTAAGGTTTGTGCGCATAAATCACATTCAAAATTGTATCTCGTACACTAAAAAAATGTTTTAATTGTTATAAAAATTGTTCACAGTCATTGTGTCTACGATAGTGTGTCTTTCTGATGTTCACCTATTTGAAGGCGGTTCTAATGTTTGTAACATTGGACACGGGTCTCCTAACAACGTACGAAGGGTCAAGGCAGCGCTTTCTGCTAATGATTTTAAATAATAACCTCCCTGAAATTAAATTTGAAAACTTAAATTTATAGTAAAAAATAATTAATAATTTTTTTGTTTCATGATAACACCAACCTCCAAAACAACACAAACTTTTCCTGAAGCAAGACTCATCAATGATGAGATTAAATGCGCATAACATGCTGGGGTCACCTCCATTTCTCCCTGAAATAAAATTTATAAAATTGTCAAATCAATCAAGTCAATTCAAACAATAATTTTTCTGCTCTGATTCGATTGACAATGTAATATTTAAACATTTGAAAGCAAATAAAATGTGATCTTATATTTTTCACACAACCTTTTCATCGCCTATTGCAGCGTCAAAGCCAGCTGATACAACGACAAGGTCAGGTACAAACTAAGAAAAAAAATGTATGATTAATAAATGTTACCTCAGGGCAGCCGATTGCTGCGTCGTATCCAGCTGAAACTACTATTAAGTCCGGTTGAAACTAAAAATTTAATTCAACACTTGTAATATTTGATATTTAAACACTTCTCATAATGAAACATTTATGTCTTAATCTACAATATTTTGTTATGTAAAAATAATTTATATTAACATATAATACCTCGTACGCCATGGGCAACAAAAGTTGTTGAAAGATGGCCAGATAGTCTGCATTTTGCATGCCTATTTTATTCAGAGGGACGTTGAAGTTGTAACCTTCACCAGATCCTTCCCCGACGTTATCAAAATCAGATTCACGCAGATTTGGCCAAAATTCACCATGTTCGTATCGGTGAATGGAAAAATAAACAACTCTGCAACCAATTCAATAGTTATAAAATTCATTTATAATGAATTTCTTTTTGTAATTTGCCTTTTTTTCAAACTTTGAAAAAACATACCTAGGATCGTTATAGAACATTTGCTGAGTCGCTTGTCCATGATGAACATCCCAATCAACAATCAAAACTTTTTTCGCCAAGCCACTTAGTAAAACTTTTTCAACAGCAATGGCAACGTTGTTAAAAAAACAATAGCCGCAGTATTCGCTTTCCATTGCATGATGACCAGGGGGTCTGCAAAAAAATGCAACAGACACCAGTTTATTTATGTAAAAACATTTTTTTTTGAATAAAAATTTCAGAAACAAAATTACAATGAACTAAACTCACCTGACAATTGCCATTCCATTTTTTACTTCTCCTTTGCACACACTTTCGACCAAATTAATCGTTGATCCAGTAGCCAAAAGCGACAACTTATAAGTAGACTACAAACAAAAGTGTAACAATAAATTTCTCAACTAAGTAGAAATAATAAATAAGAGAAAAATAAGATAAAAAAATAATCATACTAAAAAGAAATAAAACTGAAGTTATACAAAAATGCGCATTTTCAATTTACCGGATGAAAATAAACTGAGTCGTATTTGGAAGCTAGTTGTTCGAGTTTTTCGAGATCTTTGCAGTCTTGTGTTGCCCTGAGCTTTTCTATTTGGTCGTTATCATGTTTCAGCAGGATCTCCTCTTTGGTTGCCATTCTGGCCTCTATTGGGCGACACCTTTGGACTAGACCCAGCTCCTCGCATCGCTGTAGCACTTGGTTCAACCTCTCAGGACACTCAGGATAATTTTCGTCCCACAAACAGCTGTGCTCTGCCATCGATCTGTCAAAAACCAAACCGGTATCTTTGTTTCGCGACTCTTGCAACGCTGTCATTGATTTCTGATAAACATCAGCAATTATCATGTCTGGTAATTTCTTCTCCTCTTTTTTACGTTGCATAGCTTTTTGTTTGGCTGCTAAAATCACTTGTGATGCTTTGGCCTGAAAAAGAATTAATCAAAAATTAATTCAACCATAAACTTTTTTTTTTTTTTTTGATAAATTTATGTTTAATTAAAAATTAAGCAAAAAAAATTAAAAACTCACGTTCATAACTCTTGCTGAAGTTCTTTTGGCATTAATGACAGTTGACATCTTGCTCTTCTTATGATCTTTCCTGGAATTTTCGATGCTTTTCAACAGCTCGATCTCGCTGTCAGCCAACTGTTTTGCCGCAGCGTACAAATCCCTCTTTGCCTCAGCGCCAGACTGATAAAAATGAGACCACAAAAATGTCAAAACAAGATAAGTGAAACTTGAGCAAACAGAGGGAAATTCATCAAACCGTTGAATAAACAATTGGAATGGAATATACAATCAGACGCGACGATGCGTATAGCCGCGGAAAGTGGAACTGTCATTCGTGTCATTGTGCAATTTTTGATGAATGTAGGCGTACTGGTGAGGTTAGGTCGCTATCTTACCGAGTAAAACATCCTTATATGTAACGAAAAAAAAGTCGCCTGCCCCTTCCCACGGCTCTATCGATCGTGAATGTTTACTTAAGTTGAAAGATTATTGCAGTCACGAGAAAAGCACAACCGAACGAGTTAGAAAGATTTGAGGCGACAAAAAAAACTTACCATCCTTGCGTTTTTCTAATTTGTGGTTTTGGGATCGGGTTAGAAGGTCAGACTCCCAAGTTCAATGGTTATTTTTTTTATGGCCCGAGTAACATCTTTTTGTTCAATAACAGTTCTTTATTAATGACAATGTTTTCTTTCTAAATTAAACTCGGCTCTTGTGCCAAGTTCAGGGTTGTTTACATTCTGAAGTTGGCTAGGGAATGCCGAAAAGGCCAAAAAGGGGGTGGTAAAGTTATTCGTTCTTATTGTTTCGGTCAATCAATCATGTGACAGATGACATTGAAAATAAACGATTTATAATTGATCCATTATTATCAATAAAATTGACAATTGTACATTTAATATTTTTAAGGTTATGTTTGTCTTTATTTTTCAAGCTCTTGTTTTATAATGTGTGTAATTGTTTATTTGACTTATTATTGATTAAATTTTGATTTAATTGTATAAAAAATTATTGTTGAATATTGATCAAATTAAAATAATCATATTTTCCCGCGCTCATAGTTTCCACGCATTGCGCATCGGACGATTCGATATTCCAGTTGAGCAAAGTTCACACGTCCAGCAGGCAGCATCCAAGAATGGCCGCAATAGGGAAGAATTTACGACACTTGTCATTGACAATTGGCAAAGTTAACTTTACAGTCAGCAGGTAAATTGTAAACAACCATCTGTCAAGATTTGTCTGCAAGTTTTGTTTTTTATACAAATTTGTCCTCATGCTTTCATGAATTTCTGTCTGCTCCATTTAGCCTTGACAATATTTTGACACAACAAATCATCTTGATTTCAGATGTTTCACAAGGTCATCTGGCCAAGAGAACATGGCCAAAGTATTCACACTTAGGAGTGATACGACCAAGAAGTCTCATTCGAGGATGCTGTCAGAGAAGGACAACATCTTTGCTCTTTACACAGAAAATATCATTCCAAGTCAAACGGACTCGTATTTGTCGACTTAGTGAGTTTCGTCTTCAATCACAAAAATGTTTCAATTAAAAAATTTCGTATAGAATTGATTAAGAACTAAACAAAATTAACAGAATTCGTGGGGCCTATTAAATTAGAAGTTAAAATTGAGCATTTAAACGAGTTGTTGACAACAGCTCAAGGAGATTCACAATTTACGTTGAACGATTTATTTTTTATTTTCTTGCTAAGATATGAATTTATTTTTAACCGTTGTTTAGTTACTACAGATTAGTTACTACAACAAACACTGTGTTCTATTATAAGATAACTGCGTAACTCCTTGAGTGATTTACAAATTATAAAAATTTTAAAAGTTGTGGCAATGAAAAGGAGTAACAAAACAGTCGGCTGATTGCAGTCACTTTACAGTGAGAAGAATGTGCATTTAATTGATTCAAAGAAGGATGAGCTGCACTGTGGACTGATAGGATCGTGGATGGTCAACATAGGAGAACTGGATCAAGCACTCCATCTTTGGCAATATACAGGTGGATTCCAATCAATCGATCAAGCGCAAACCCTCCTCTCCTCGGACAAAGTAATTTTACAAACTCATTTCATTGTTATGTCAGTTTTATAACATTTGAACATCAATTCAATCATTTTGTATCCATCGGTTTCACCTTTCAGGACTATAAGGACCTACTCAAGGAGCGAAGCAAATGTTTAAGATCTCGTCATCTGCAGTACATGCTGGCATTTAGTTACTGGCCACAAATTGAAAAGAGGAGTGGGACGAATGTTTATGAAGTGCGAAGCTACACACTCAAGCCCGGTACGATGATTGAGTGGGGCAATAATTGGGCCAGGGGCATCAATCATAGACGCAAGTACAATGAAGCATTTGCTGGTCTATTTTCACATGTCGGACGACTTTGTGAGGTTTATCATATTTGGTGTAAGTATATTGATGTAAAATCATCTAACTGTGAACAGTCACTGACAAAATTGAAACGAATAAAATTGGAATAAATAAAATCGTTATGTTGATCAATTGGCAACAGTTATTTCAATTGTTTCATTCATTAAGTTTAATTGATACATCGTGTTCATCTATCAGGATAAATTTGTTGTTTTCAGGTTACAAAGATTTGCAGTCGAGAAAAGAGGCGCGTGAAAATGCATGGAGGGAACCAGGCTGGGATGATTGTGTCGCGTATACGGTGCCTTTGATCCAGACGATGCATTCCCGTATTTTGCATCCAACGTCATTTTCCCCAACTCAATAACTTTGTATAAACACCTTGCCATCTTTTGTTTTGTAATTATATTACCATGTTACGATGAAATAAAGTTATTTACAGTAAGAACAGAATCTTGTTCTTCTCCTCTGCCTTGATGCTTTTTGTCAGAAAGTTTTCAGCAAATCTGTAAAGGGGAAAGAGAGTTACAACTTTGATGGCGTACACGACTGTTCCGTCTTGCGTCCAATAAAACAGATTCGGAACTACACGAGTTACGATTATATGCTTGTGACGCATCCACGCCCAGGTCATGTTCAAAAATTCTTACGGTATCGTTTGAATAAACCAACCGAGCTTTATCCTTTTGCTAGTGGACTTTAAATTCTCATCGAGTTTCACTACTTGTCGTAAATATGGTAAAAAATCACTCCGACGATTAGGTAAGAATTCGAAATTTTCTTTTTCTCTTGCAATTATTTTATTTCTCTTCTGTTGATTTTTAGTTCGGCTTATAGATCCTGCTAATAAGAAAAAAGGAGAGGAAAAAATTAGCAACTGTAACCCTTACCAAAAGAGAAGCGTTTAATGCAATGAAGCGACACTTAATGGTACTCGAAATCGCAGGGCGTTTTGATTATGTTGTATTTGGTTGAACGCTGAACTGCACAGACAAAATTAACAAGAGATGGAATTAAAGGGGATAATGGTACGGTAGATGGGGTAACAATGTATTATACTCCTGTCTGTGAATTCCCATTGTAAACCGCTAAATCCCACCCACGTGTCTAACAGTTCAGTAACTACGACCAAATTGACTTAATCGACAGCTACCAATTTTCTTTCTTCGTCAATGCTCGATCACAACTCATTGCACTGCAACTTACACCTTTAATCTTGAATACAAACTTTTGCAAATTTCAATCAAAGATCTCTCACATTGTCAAAGTATTCTTAATATGTAAATCTAAAAGCACGTTTTTGTTTTCTAACTGTTGTTAATTTTCTTTTTTCTAGAGGTCTGCAGATCTGTATTAGGAGATCATATAAGAAGTGGAACGAAAACACCATAAGTTAAAAGATAAAAGACGAAATTCAAGCCTCTCATATTATTACAATTATGGACTGTTAAACGTGCTGTATCAGGCGCAAGATTACACGAAGGGTGGACGCTGGTCACTTGATCGCCAATTCATGTAAATTTCGGCAGGCAAACAGCGCGCGAGCAAGTCGACCCCGATTCCCGACTTGCGACACTCTCCCTTGTATTTTTCTCCCCCGATTCACAGATACGTCGCATGTACACTTACAAATAAATGCAAATCTTGTTCTATCACCCACTGTACAAACGGCGCCGATGTTTACCGTTGAATATTCATACGGCGCTTGCGGCTTTTGTCTGCCTTGACCCATGAAAAATCGTTCGCTCTTCATAATTACGCGATGGCTGCTGGTGCACTCGCCGCTTACAAGCAAATATACTATTTTCAGCTCAATGAACACCCGCGAAGGGTTCAAACTCCCAACGCTCGGGATGCGCGTTCGCTATCTCCTTTCAATCCTGATCTGATTGATTGGGCGATGCAAGAGACATTTTCTCTTTCATTCGTAATCCTTATTATCAATATTATAACATTTTGTTAACAACCTTGTTCATACTTACTTTCACTCATTCATCTTAATTAATTGTTCATTATATATTTGTTTACAATATACAATAAAAACTATTGTTCATTTGTTAGAAGGAGCTATTTTAAGACGACTGATGGAATTATAAGAAAGTCAGATCGTAGATAGTCTCAGAGGGAAGTGTAGTAAGTTGAACTGGCGTGTGATGTTCGAGCGGGTTCATGTTATGGAGATTGGGTTTGCCGTAAGAATACAAATGGGACCATCGTCAAATCTTGCATCAAAACGTGCGGCTCCTCTTTTCTCCATCTCGCGTCACTGTTCGTTTATTGAGATTGACATTGACTTTGCATCCGATCGTGGCAATTTTTCTATTGCTACTGGTAATAAAGCATCAGTTTTTCTAGATTTATATTTTTTCTATTCGTTTGAACCACCCAACAATTCGATTCAAATACAAAAGTTTTACCACAAAGGGCTGCCGATTTTGAGTCTTACGTATGGTTCTCTCGTGTACTATTTGTCAAAAGAAATACGATGGTTTTTCATGAACAAAATATTCGAGACACACGACGCATTTCACGCCTAATTTCTTACAGCTTCGGTTCTGAATAATCCCGCGACTTCGTACCATGCGGGCCACGTATTATGGCATTGCCACTTTTCTTTTTTTATTTTCACCAAGTGCGAACATCCTGCGAGTCTCCCAATGTTCTATTGATTGCGGCAAATCTTATTTTTATTCTTCCACTTACATTTTATCACTACCAGAAAAGGAAAAGCTTATTCTGACCAATTTGCAAACATTTTTGAGAGATTCATACAAATTTATTATAAAACATATGCATGGATCACTAGTTGAATGCTCATCAATTGTCTAGGTGTTAACATTGCAAAAGTATATTTTTGTCTTAATTTTTCTGATCAGTGAAGATAAAAAACCAAAATGCATGAAATAATTTTTACGGCCTTCTCAACAACAACAAACAACAAAATTTAAAGTTCTACCTTACATAAGGTAATTTTACTCTTTTAAAATAAAGTTTACTCAAAAAAAGTAATGTTTCAGGAAAAAACGTTTTGTTATCATGTTTTAACCGCTTCAAAAATGCGTTTTCTTATCTCAGCAGTAAGTGGAGAACAATTTAAAATAAGCAAAGTTACTTTTTATGTTATGCGATTTTAAATTTTGGTTTAAAATTGTTAGAGTGAATCTCACTAGTTGAAATATTGATATTCATTCAAATATAAGTGAAAATAATCAAGAGTTTATATTATCAATACTGCTGAGCAACTTATGATACAAAATTGGATTACAACTAAAAGCATCTCCCGGTGTCACAAATCTCGTAGAGACTCCGGCTTGCACACAATCGCAAATAACGTAGTCCAGCACATATGAGTGCCTTCGTGATTTATATCAAGGATTTTGCCAGGCATCAGGGGGATGGTTCGAGGCTCTTCTCTCAAAACAGTTAAAACTTGAATCGAAGCGGTGGCGTTTGAATTTTCGTTCGAAAAACATAAGAGTCGCTGGGTGGCGATGGTTTATCCCGGACCGAGATCTCCCCATATATTTCTTTCCTGTTGACCCCACATGGTCATATTCATTAACAGTATCTGATATTCATGGTGGTTGATTCACGCCGAAATAAATCTCGACTCGGCGCGCAAACAGTAACACTGCTTTTCCTGATCCAATTCAGATTTCGTGATCGAAACAAAAGGGGGAGTACAAAAAAGCGAGCTGAAAAGAGAAAACCGGCTAAATGCTCGAACGTGATCCGAGCTTAAATTGTTCCTGGACTTTGTGGCGGATCTCGTTAGCTTCAAACCCTCCCCCCCCCCCATCGAACGAACTGCAGTCGTCTTGACGGTTTATACACTCTCGACCTAAGGAGCTTCCGCGCGTCTTCGGCGCACAAGCCTTTCAGACATTCGTGGCCACTGAAGCGTGGCGCATCATCCGACGTCTGCGTTTGATATTGAAATTAATTTTCAGCCATCGAAGATGCTTAATGCGCCCTCTTCAAACGACCCAATCGGCCCACAAAAATGACCGTCGCAATCATAGATAGCCCTTGGTAGACATTCTCTAATCTGCTTACAAGTTACAGTTTGGGGCTTTTTTCTTCCTCCCCATCGAGGGAACTTGTTAAAAAAAAAAAAAAACTACCAAACTCTTTTTCCAAGTTGCAATTCAATTCGCCACATTTAGGTGTGTTTCTTTTGAAAGCCATTTTTAGTCGGCTCATTTCAGTTGTTCACTTTTTTCTTCGTCCTGAAAAACTCGGACCAATCAAGTCTTACAACCAGAAAACAAAATTAAGAAATGATTATATTATTTTTAAAACTGTGAATTTTAAAGGCAATTGTAATTTGTAGGTTTAACTTGTCAATTGCGTGGTAGCGTAAAGGACGAGGTGCGTAAAAGTGGCTGACGAAAGGCATTGCAGATAAACTGGGCTATCGGTCGTTTCACACTTTATAATCAACGGAAGGAAGGAAAGTCGAGTGGACGAAAGTCAGGAATTGTCCATGCATTACTGGATGTAAATTAATTTCTAGATAGGCTCCATAAATCAATGTGCACCACTCTATAACGAGTGGCCCTCTAAATCATACCGGGCGTAATTGCAGCGTCCCTCGTGGAGTGTCTCCGTGTTATACGTACCGGAACGCTTGACAAAATTTTGCACGAAATAATCATAAAAAAATAGCTCTTGAATTAGTTTCCGTGAGGATATGAATAATCTTTTGCTGCGATCGATTTTTGTTGCCAAGATCCTAGTGACGCGAGGAAGTGAACGAAGAGAAATATAAAGCGCCGAACAAGCTTTTTCCCTGCCCGCGAACAAATATTCGGATAAAAGAAAGGCACGTCAGAATAGCTTGCATCGGCAATGGTTAGGTCAGTTTGAAAGAAAGCACAAACGCGAAACTCAAACGGGGCCGAAACAAGTCTAATTTTGGATACGACCCCTGCATTGAGACATCACGTATGCTACGCACCATAGCCGCTTGAATACGATACGACCTAATGGGATCCGTCTTTCGATACAGAGAAGCATCAAATGTGAAATATTTCTTACACGCCATCGTTACAGTGCCAACTTATCTTACCCTTTTCAGGGCTGTTTAATACGTGCTAAATATGCAAACAAATTTTTTTCTTTTCATCCAAACGAACAATTTTCTTTCACAAAATGTTGATTGATCATTTTTTTATCCCTCATGAAATTGTGATTTTATATACCTAACTTTATGTACGGTGTAAAAAAACTGTAAAAATTTTTCATGCCTTTATTTTGATCCAATAAAATTATACGATAAATTTTCAAGTAAAAAAGGGTTCAAGTTCTTTTCAAAAATGTTTTAAGAAGTTCCCAAGTTCCTTTTTTTTCTTACTGATAAAACTAGTAAAACTTTTGTATCATCTGATTCTTAACTTAAGACGTTTTTGGTTTTGAATATGTGGTTAAGTATAGAACTTTCTGGTTTTATTTGTTAACTCTCAGTCCTTAAAAAAAAAAAAAACAAACAAACAAACAAACAAACAAACAAACAAGAATAATAAGAAGGAAATATCTTCCTCTTGATTCAGGTGAATTATTTATCGTTGTAATTTTCCATAAATTCTGCCACAGAACTGATTTTATAACTGAAACATAAATGGTTCGAATGAGTCAATTATAAGCTCCCTTGTGTTAAAATAATAGTTCAATTATACGCAGCTTGTCCACCCTCCGAATCTAATTAGAGTTTGAAAATAAATTTGAGATTGTCGGCCCAGTCAGCAAATGTAGTCACAATTACGTATGTTGTGAAGAATTTGAAAACAAGAGCGAGTCCATAAGAGGCTGACGATTTATGATCTGAGGGCCATGGTAACAATGAGTAAACGTTCGGTTATTACTCTGGCAGCATGAATGAGCGAGGGATAGGAGTGTCCACCTGTCGTGTATCACATACACGTATCGGCCATTTGCACTCGAGTACCTGCAGAGACACGTTAACCTCGATCGTCTTTCGAAATATATATAAGTATTCCCGAAGGCGAGTGGCAATTTGTCCCGGTCATTTGGCGAGTCCGTGGGGACTCCCTGACTGTAATCCAATCACTGGCCACACTTTGCCTCTTCATCTAAAAAGCACCGTCTCACTCTATGGGGCGATCAGGCCAGTCTGTTCTACACGTTTTGTAGCGCTATTTGTCAAAAAGAATTCGACGATTGACGCACTGTTTTTATTTGATCACGACACGCCCGCTAAATAGTTCGTTTCCGAAATTCGATCTACTCTACTCTCTGCCATCCACCCTTCAGGCTCGAAGAATTCAGATTATGGATCGACCAGCGTGTCAAATTTTAATCACCTTTCTATTTCTCAATAACCATTTTGGTTCAATTTGTTATATGCTCAACTGAACGAAAATTTGCAAAAAGAATGTCCATACTATCCTCGTATATATAAATTTTCAAAAACAAACATTTTCTTTTTTTTATTATTATTTTTTTTTCGAAGTTGATTAAAAAATGGAGATTGGAAGTCGATAGACATATTCATCTGAATTCTGATGAATATGCGGTCAAACTTACTGGCGCGTGAGAAGGACCCAATTGAAGGATTCATTGGCGCCGTAATGATCAAATAGTGTCCTCTCATGTAGTCAATTTTCGTCCAGAGGAGTGAAAAAGTGGCTGGAAAAAAGGATACACAGAGGCCTATAAAGTCGTCCGACAGTCGCTCCATCGGTTTTAATATGGTAGCAGTCGCTTCGCTCGGCGAATCCACTAAGTCATATCCGTGACACTCGTGGGGAAAAGAGGCGCATATAATAGATGCGACTCAAGGATAAGGACTGGTAAGGACTCGAACTTGTCTCATGCTTCACCAGGCATTTTCAATTTCAATCGACGCGTGCCCTCGTGTATCTTTGTTTCATACGTAATATCCAGCAGATATCGAGCGCAACTTTTTTAATAACTGCCATTTAAGGATTTCCGTTTTACGACTCTGTCAAAATCTCGAACGTCACAAGTTGTAAAGTGAGTTTGACCAATGACCCGGAGCAAATTTCAATTCAGATTCATCCCTGGATTTTTTTCTTTTTTTTTTCTTTTCTTGTTTTAAAAAAAAGTTAACACACACATTTGGACGAAAATCTTGAACAAATATTGATGAAAGTTTGAATTCAGTACCGCGGGGACAAAGCTAACGTTTTTGCGCGGCAGCAAAGGAATGGGGTGGTGGCTGACAAAAGAGAGCAATGCGCCTGAACGAGCGTGATAGTGTATTGTCACATCTCAGGCACGGCGTGTATTGTGCTCAGCATGAAAGCCCACTTGATCACGATCCACCGGCACTCTAGCATCGCTCAGGTGCCCGATAAGATGTTGATTGAAATTCATGCAATGCCTTAGTGTTAAATCTATCATCGACTCGCATCGACACTCGTATTGTTTCCGCGGAATCTACCATCGCAACAGCCAAGGACTTGCTCCGGGGTAAGACGTGGCCAAGCTGCTCAAAAATAATCATAATAATAAAAGGGAATGAAAAATAAAATAAAAGCAAAATGTGTAGTTTCAACTACAAGTTTGAAACAAAAATAATAATTAAATATTCATTCATTTTTGTTCAAATAAATAAAAAAGTCAGCATTCTATTGAAAATCTAATATGAACAATAACTTGTTCGAAAAGTAAATTCAAATCTCTTCATTACATCATTCGACATGAAATGTGCAATTATTTTTTACGCTTTGTATTTAATAATTATTCTTGATAATTTAGATAGATAATGTAATGGTCGATGTAAAATATATATTCGAGACAATATAATAATGAATTTGTCTTTTAGGTTGATGAGAGTTAAAACTGGTATACGAGAGCAATTAGATGGTGGTTTCGGTGTTTGGAGTATTGTCCGGCGTTGTGCTACTGCTATGATTGGAGGACGTAACAGTGAATGCTGTTAAATGCAGTTGGAGAAGTGAATTGCAAGAACGGTGACAGAGGATCGAAGGCAAAAAAAGAATTGGGAGCTTGAGAAAGAAGCGATGTGGGTAGATTCCCCGGATCCCTGCGGAGTAACTAACTGAACGAGAGCTGAGGATATAGTGGAGGGTGTTAAAGCAATGTCCCATTAGTATGTGGCTGGCGTCGTAACACCGTAGCACTAGCACATGATGGTGGTCGCGTCGCGGTCAGTCTATATCTGCGACACGGGCCACCCTTGTTTCTTCTATCCAGCGGACTAACACGAGAGAATATCGGACACGTAGACGCGCAACGAAACCTGTCAATAGCCGGCTTGTTAACGCGACAATGATCGGCTTAACCAACGGGAAATATCTGCCCGCACCGACAACTCGCAATGGGTTTACGACTCCCGGGCTACGACCAAAACTTGATTCTCCTCCTCACGTGTCAACATACTTTTTTTTTTCTCCCCGCATTGTCTGATTTCATTGTTTTGCGCAAAAATTTATCTTATTATTATCAGACGGATGGGATCATTATTTGATAATGCTGATTTTCAAATTAAAACACATCTTTCAATTTTTGGATGAAAGAAAAAAGGAAATCCTTTATGCATTATTTGCAAGCCATATTTTTTAATAATAAATTTAAGCTTTGTAACTAATTTGTTTGTTTGTATATAGTATTTGAAAGCTAATTAGAGAAAGCCATCGGTGTTAAGAGGAGAACAGAAGCCGACTAATGAAGGGAGCAGTGATCTCTCAAATTTATTAGACTCTGAGTAACACTTGAACAAACCAGTCAATTGGTTGAAGAAATCGCGAAAGTTGGTTCCGAATCGGTCCTAAGTTTACCTCGCGAACAGGAAATCAGATAGTCTCCGCGCCGGGACAACACAGCACCCCCAGCGTCTTCGCAGCCTCGGACTTTGTATGGCTTATTTATTGAAGAACTTTCTGAGGGTTAAACAGCCGTAAATCCTCCCTCCGGGATAAGAACATGGCTACTTAATTGCTTGAGCTCACTTCTGCCCTATTGATTGGCTAACGATGATTTGTTACGTATGTCGGATCGAAATTCAAACAACACATTCATCGCGGATATTAATCGAGGATTGAAGAGGGGCTGCTTCATTTAGCGTTATCAGTCGCTCGTTCATAAGCAAGTGCAAACCTCTCCGTTTCTTTTTTTTCTTTTTTCTTTTTTTTTTTCTCGCGCAACTTCGAGAGCGGCGTCTTCTTAGAATTTATTCACTTATCTCATTCGGCAATAAGGATGCAAGTCACCCTGTCGAGATAGCAAGACGTTGATGTGAATTAATGGCAGCTTAAGGTACAGTTAGTAGCGGAGTGTCGCGCCGGGGTAGTATTAATTAACACGACCCCAAAATCCCGTCTTAACCCCTCATTTCGCCGACATGGGGACTACGAAGGGGCGAGTGTGCGCGATTCCCAAACGAATAACCGATAAATATTATCTCCTCTGAATTATGAACCAACATATACTCGCAAGCAAATATCATTCCATCTATTGAAAAAGCTGATGGATTTAAATAATAAGAAGAACGAATGGCACGATCAAAGCCCAATTTACTCTCAACTTCGCGAATTTAATCTCTTTAAAGTTTTTCCACGATCGAAATTTTTCATCAGATCCCAATCGGATGGGATATTTTACATTTTTCAAATCTCATCGCTGGCACCTCATTTTTTTATATATCTTTTTTTCACTTCCGTTTTTTTTTGCGGTTGAGCTATAAAATTGGTCTGTGGGCAGTTTGGTCCAGCCGTGGCGCACGCTTTATTGCATGTAAAACATTTATGTCCAGCGGATATTGAAGGTTAGCGTGTGTCTTTCTTATATGATATCCGCAAACCGTCGAGGCTCTCGATATTCATCGTATGCGCGGAAACATATGTCCGCATTCCATATTTTATCGCGTCTACAAATATCTGCTTTATGGGAATCAAATGAGCCTTTCGTTTGGAACAACCAATGGGAAATTACAATTTTTCTTCGTCCGGCCATTTTAATACCTTTTTTTATTTTAAAAGGTTTTTTTTTTAATTTGTGAGTTTATAACGACCCTCTCGGTCGGACACTCTAACAGGATGTATTAACATGACATTCAACAGTTGAGTTCGTTTATTCGCGACATTAATAGGGCGTCAAGTCATGTCACGCTGACGCGCGACAGTAGTATTAGTCTCGTTAGGGCTGACCATGGTATTTCTTGCTTCTTCTAGTACCCATTTCTCCATCAAATGACACGTACTCATGGTTTCCTGTTATTTTTGTTAGTAAGCGATAGCTTGAATTCATTTCATCTTTTCATATGCTTATAATTTTATATCCCTCTTTTTTTAATGTTTAAACAACTTTTTTAATCAACCTTCGACTCATATTTTATACATTCATTGAATTGTTTATTAAAAAAAATATATTTTGCTATTAAGTTCAAGAAAATGTGCTCTTTAAAATTATATGGTATAGATTAAGGCGATTCAAATTTAGACAACAATTTTTGTTGTCACCGAAACTCCTCATAAAAATTTGCACTTTGTCGAAATAAAGACACTGTTGAAATCTGGGCGTTTTTGTGATTGTATTAAAAGGTGGCTCAAAGCATTTACTTTTTTGTTATAAACAAAATCTAAAAAATTTTATTAAATAAATAAAATACTACCGCATTAATGTGTCTATATATATTTCAATTTCTGGAAATCATTTCCAAGCAACTTTTACATGTAGGAGTGAGATGTTCCAAAGTTAAATCTTGACAATTTTGAAATTTGTTTTAAATGAAAATAAAAATGTCTAATAACTAACCATGGGACCTTACATTGCGGTTTTGTTGATGCAAATACATGCGGTCTATTGTATAAAATCAACATTTATGCAGTTTTTTGAACTATTGTTTTGTTAAAAAATTGAGAAAATCGTAATGAGCAAATATAATTATAATTTAAATCAAATTTTATATTAAAATGTATATTATAGATTTTAAGAAGAGACATTTTCAAAGATATTTGGAAAAAATGTTTAAAAAAAATTGATTACACCGGAGCAACAATGTGACCAAACTATAATAGCAGCAGCCTTTTAATTGGGATTCGTGAAACCTCAAGTGGTGATACGAGGACACTTTATTTCTTGTTCGGCACGTATATCCAACACCAGTGTAAGATTTATACACGCGTGACGCGACAACCCTATGCTCTGGCTCGTGCGGGAATCCACGATTGAAAATTCGATACAGTTTAAAATCACCCCAAGACTAGGGACCGTTTAAATGTCCCTCGCTGCCTATTTTAAACAATTCTCTCGAGCTTGCTGCGAGAATAAATCAATGCACTCAAATTTACCGCTATTGGATCTTTTTTTTGCTCCGCTTCGTTGCATCTCAAAAAGTAAATTTAATTCGACATCGTTTGACCCCTATACTTAATTTTATTTAGATTCACCTATGATTCATTTTACTGATAAAAAATTGTGGTTTAAAAATTGTCAAATTAGGATTTCGAAGTTGGGAAGGATTTTTTTTAATTAAATTAATTAAAACATAAAATTTTGTGACAAAGTGTTGAGCTGCCCGCTTGATCAATCTTCATGAAATTAGTTCGCGACGTAACAGCGAGGTGAATAAGGTTAAGTAGGTGCAAATTGAACGGAGTAAGAAGCCTCACAGTGTAAAGTGTAAAGGGTAACATACAAAGAAAAAAAATATACAGAAGGATTATCAGAACAACTTTGTTTTTAATTTGATCGTTTGGTTTCTTGCATACATACCTGAAACATTTTTAATTAACAGTCAATTTATAATGCAACGTTGAAATCCTCAAAGATAGTCAACTATTGCGAAAACTTGACATCAACAACTTTGAAATTTCAGAATATACATTTTTTAAATTAAAATCGAATAAAACAAATGAATCTGAATATTGTATCATAGTGAAAAAAAAACACAAAAAACAAAAAACAGATGACGAGAATATCTGGACGAGTTTTTGAGTAGGCTCGGTAACAACGACCACCTTACGCTTCAATCTGTAACACTAAATCGAAGCCTTATCAGGCTCTGTTACAAATATTGATAGTATTAGGTCATAGAAACCGATACCTCTTACAACTTTGATGTATCAATAGTTTAGCAGTCGTCAAAAAATGAACTTTTGTAGGAATAAAGTTAAATAGATAACTGATTTTACAGTTTTGTTTAAATTTTGAGGTTCAAAAGTTTGGATCAGATGGATTGCCGGAAGAGCGTTTTCGTATTAGAACGAGTAGACTGAAACCAGATTTGCGGTAAATGGGTCGGACCAATTCGTTCCAGTATTTAACTCCAGTCGAAGGAGCGCGACAATAATGCCACGTGATTGTCGAGCGCGGATTGGGCGCTCCCCCGGGGCGGCGTTACATCTTGCGTACAAAATGTCATAAGGGATAAGTCGATATCGATGCCGATTATTGCGTATTTTGTTTCGTGTGTTGACGTCGGTGCAGGAAGTAGGGTAGCTCATCTGATTAGCGAGTATTGATCTCTTTGACGAGTGGATTGACTCACTGGGTCAGGGTGACCTCTTTCAGGGTCTTTTATTACGTCAACGACATGCGCTCGCTAACTAATCGGCGCATGCATGTATCGTTTGTTTGCACTCGAGTCCTTTTATGCCTGCAGAGATGAGAGCTCCCATTTGGAGAATCTGTCGCGGCAGCAATTTTTGCAACACCCGAAGTGGCCTGTACAGATAGTTCACTTTTTTAATGCAACTCGGACGGTTAAGCGTACCCTGTTGGACAATTTACACCGAGACTGCTGGGGTAAAAGACGTATGAGCATCGACAGACTTTGCTCGCTCCCGTAACGCTTCTTAGCATTTTTATGCGACCTGCCGCTGACATTTTATTTTATTATATCGCCAACCGCTGTCCAACATCCATTCAGCCGAGGCTCTTCCTCACATCTAGAATATGGTGCATCCAACAGAAACGGCCAACATAAAACATCTCAACTTGATGTCCCCAGGTTTTCTCCAAACATTTTTGTTTCACAATAAATGATACCATAATGATATGTATGAGTTTGATGAAAAATCCATTTTTCGACTGGTTTAGGTTTATTGGTTGAGCAATACACATAATCGGTTAACTCGCTGGCCCTTAAAGCGTATCTAGGAGGGTCCCGGCGGCAATCTACTCATCCCAAGGCGTGTGTGTATCCCGGCGCTCGCGGTGATTTACTGGAATCCGAACAGCGCGCAGAGTCAGTCGACGATCAGTCGGATCATAAATATCAGGTGTCCTTTTTTTGGCTCGACGATGTAACCCCCCGGAGCAAGAGTCAAACTTGGTGTGCGGCTGCGAACACATTCGTCTTCTCGTTACCGCCGGGACCACCCCATCAGCTCCCTTTCAATTCGCCCGGAGAAAATCTTGTTTCGCTTTCGTTGTCCGTCTTATCCCTCCCCGTGACATCTGGACATTATTATTTTATCGGCAGAGAGAGCGCTCGCTCGTGTTGTTCCGTAACGAAAAATAACGCAGAACAAAAGTCTATAAGTCCGATAGACGCACACAAAATTACTGATAGTCATCGGCTTGAACGTCTCACTTCTCGGCGCCAAATTTTTTATCCGCCGACGGGTTGAGATAAACCAGGTGATTGCCATGAAATAAAGTCACCCGCGCGTTCAACTATGGCCGATTTTTCAGAACGATAAAACAATTTTATCTTCGTTTTCTAGATTTTGATGAAAAGGACCTGACAATGAGACGCGTACGTGGCATAGGAAAAACGGGCCCGAGCCTGGCTGCCCATATATTATATTGTTTTTTGCGAGCGTAACTTGCAACACAGTGCAAGCCCGTATGCGATTAGCATGACAACGCCGCAGGGGTTGGCCGATAGCTGAGCCGATAGCCAAGGGTGGAAGAAGAACGGAGGACGCTTGTCAGGCCGTATTTTTTATCTAGTCACGGTCAACTGGTTCGGTGTCCCTCCCGCCCATTATTAGCGCACCACACATAGCACGGCAATGGTCTCGGCTGCTCTGTCCGTGTGTCCATCCGCCTAACGTCCAAGGCTTATGGTTGCACAGAAATAGGGTGGACCCCTTCGGTTTTATCTTTTTTAGTATTATTGCTGAACCGCCGCTGCGGGCTTCGAATCTCCAAAAATCCGGAAAGTCGCATCAACCCCGTTCGCATAATTCGCCTCTAATTTGTACAAGGCAATCAATCTCATATCCATCAGATTCAGAAAGTAATGGAGACCCTGGCTTCATTCCACTTGTATCTTCACAGATGGGATCAACAAACTAAGAGGCTACCAAAAATGAGCAACCGATGCGGAATAATAATACACGGATCTTTCCAACATCTTCCGATGCTGAGATTCAATATCGGCCTGATCCGATATATGTCGGGGTGTAAGCGCGCGTGCATGTACATAAGTTACGTGTATGTACTCCCTCTCTCTCTCTGTCACTCTCTGCGCCATAAAGATAGCGCACTACCATCAGATAGAGACCCAAAGAAAGTTCCCTCGGATGTTTCCGAGACGGCGACCTTTTTACGAGACTTGCGTTGTTTCGGGTTTGTCCGCGAATCCGGCCAGAAATTGCGAAACCCCGAATTTAGCAGCTGGCTTGGAAAATCCGCTCCTGAAAAGAAAAATATTAATCAGAATATTCTTTCACCCTTCCCACCCTTCCTAATATGTAGAGCTCCCAACTGTGTGGGAAAGTTTTTTTATTTTCTGACTTTTTGAACTAAATAAGACGATTAAAAACGAGAGCTGGATTAAAACTAACGGTCTTCCATTAATTGTTGCCTCCTTATTCGCCAAATACAGTCAATGTGTATTTCTTAACGCCCCCTTTATTTTCTCTTTTTACGGTTATTTCTAATTCGGTTGTTTCCTTCTGATTGTCCCCGTTTTGTCTCCTCATCGATGGCACGATCTTGCTCGCGCAAAACGTCTTCTCTCCTTTTATTATTCACCCTCGTCACCTTTTAGCCACTCTCATAAAATTAAGTCAAACAGTGTTGGGGTACGTTCAATTCGCTTTTTTCCACCCCCTTTAGATGAATCGCACTTGGCTCTTCTTTTTCGATTTGATACTTCAGCGATCGCGATTTAACTTACAAGCTAAAAGTCGAATCACTCGGATTCTGATCTTTGCTTAATTACGATCTTTTTTTTTCTTTTCTCAAAACAAAAAACTGTATCTGACATTTCTTTGTTTGTAATTCTTCGAGTTGAATTTTCTTGATTGTTGTAAACGTTATATTATGCAAGCTCGCTTGTTCACAGTGGTGTGAAATTTGCTTGATTGTCAGTTTGGTCAACCGTTGAGAATTATTAGTTCATGGCAAGAGTTACTAGTTGTATTATTGATGTTTCTATAAGATTTGATGGAAGTTAGTCTGATGAGGGACTCTCCGCAGTTTCGATGGGATCTCAGATTAGATCGTCGAATAAGTTTCCTCAATTAGTGTTATCCTTATTCGATTACTCAGGACAAATAATCTCCTGTACTTGAAATGACTCTGAAAAGATTTAATACATGTTAAATTATAAACAAACTGGGACACAATATTATTCATACATAAAAAAAATAAAACATTGTAAAATAATGAAGAAATATGATAAAACCAACAGAACAAAGCATTGTATCATTTTATAAAGTTTCAATGGATGAATAATAGAATAAGAAGTGACATATAATTGGAAGTCTTTGTTCATCAAGGTAGAGATTAGTGAGAAAGAAGTATACATGATTCGATTCACAGTCATTGGTGCAAAGTGCGTGCAAATCAGCACCGCTCGGTTGAAGATGGATTTGATCGCTTTGCGCTGACTTCTGTCAGTGGTCGTCAATGTGATTGACGAGTGATATCGTTAACGGTTTAGTCGCGAAGATTTTACTGCAATGATCTCGTTAGTCTTCTCCACCCTTGTTTTACGCTCCCTCCGTACACTTCGACACTAGCAGCAGCAAGATCAAGCGGATCAGTGTATAAACTGTCAGGGCGGAGGGAATTTAAACTCAATTATTATCCGACTACAATACAATTTATACATCGTCTGTGACATTTACATACATTTTTATTTTTATTTTTTGAATTCAAACAATTTCAAACCAAATATTTGATTTTCAGTTGGCACAAAGGAATAAATAAAGGCAATTTTTATTGTGCCCGTAAATTGCAGTATAATTAACTTTTGGACTTGAGGAACGACAGAGGGGGGTTAGGAGATTTAAGAGTGGTGGGTGAGTCTGAGCAGTTTGAAGCAGGTACAGCGGAACCGAGGGCGGCTCGGGGTGGCGACCAAAGGACGCCGTTGCTCTCGCGCCGTCGCGTTTCCAAAGCTCTGTTATATTGCGCGAAACCCATCCCTGTGATATGGTTTGTATCGCAGGCTGCGTTGTAATCGTGGCGCCTGATGCTTATAGCCCCGCCTACCGTGTTATACAGCCACCCTTCCTGCGGCCACAGGTATTATTAAATTGTTGTTATTATTGCTATGCGGCACGCCATTCGTGCATTACGTAATGGAGCTGTTATATACCTAGATTCATATTTTTTACAGTCCAAACAATTGCACCACCTTTTTATGTCACCGTTGAATTGCAGTCCAGTTACGTGATAAAAACTAAATTAAGTTTTCATTTTGTTTTTTTTCTATTTTTTGTTTTTTGTTTTTTTTTTAAATTCAGATTAACTTGTTTTATTTTCATCTTAATTTTTAGGTTGAAAAAAAAGTTGTGTTAATTAAGATTAAAGTCTTTTGAAAAAAATTATTGAACCGAAATAAGGCCAAAGCTCTGAAAAGTTTAAAAGCAAAAAAATGAGGGTTGCGTCTATGCCACAGAGCATATTGTAAGGTCGCTGCAGCAAGACTCATGCAGTGAGATAGAGATAGGCCACGATAATGTCGTGACTTGACGATAAAGCTCGCTTCATCTCGACCCGAACTTGATCAATCAGTTGCACATTCTCTCCGCGTTCACATCATTGACTTTCAACTGTCTGGTTAACAAATAATTTCATTGATCAAGTCAACTTTCGAGTCAATTAATCTTATCAATTAAATTCTGCAGGACCTTCAGAATTCAAGGGTTCGAAATAATACGCGACAAATAAAATGTTTTCTTCATATATATTTATTTGCAATAATCAATATAACTATTTATATACAGATTGAAAATACCATAACGATAGATAACAAAATTACGAATAAAATTTGTTAAATGTTTTCGTTTACAAATGTAATCGAACGGAACAGGTTTTCTTTTCTTTATATACCAAATGCAACAGCCAATGTACATTTTGCTAGTTTGTGCTGACATTCGAAAAACTTTTTTTTACACTTGTGCGTGTAAGTTTTTAAGAAAAATTAAAAATCAACGTTGTACTATAGTTTAAAGTAACATTGCACTTTTTTAGCCTGCTCAGTAATTAAAAACAAAACATTAAGTATGTTTTAAACCTCAATGCGATTAAATGATTATATTTTGCTTCAAGAGACGAAAGTGCGAGTTTTAAAGTCGGGGCGGAAGTTGACTGCCCGAGTGAGGCGAGAGCCAAAAGAGTACCAACTTTAGTTTTCAAAAAATGGGACAAAAGAGCTAGTTTTGGAAGTGTGGAAACATTTTGAAAAGAGGGACGAAAATAAATTTTCATTCCGCATTTCTCGAAATGTAACCCCTTCCGCAACTAGCACTTTTGTCTTGCTTTTCAAAAGAGTTTTCAGTTGGCACTTTCGGAGCAGGAGTTATAAAAACAACTATTTTTTCCAATTCAAATTTTTGACAATTCAAAGAGAATAACAAATCCCTATCTTTTTATTGGACTTTGTCAAAATGACTCTTTAAAATAATCAACTTAATGCTATAAAATACTCGATTACAACTCATTGCACAGCTGTCGGACGCATTCCATTCGTCTCATCATGTTTCGTCACTTAAAATTGTCCACTTCTTAAGCAACATATTGCACTTGAAAAGTTTTTCGAATGATCTTTTGTAAACATTAAACAGTTATTGTACGTACAAATTGAAACGAGTAACATTTGTTTGTAAAAAATAAATCTCAATTTGTTCAACAATAAAATAATTCAATAAGAAAAATAAGAAATGAAAAAATTGGTCGAGCTGTCTATGACGTAGATTTTTTTTTTTTTACAAATTTTGTTCAATCGAGTGCGACACACCTTGTACGACCTAGTGATATATTTTATCCAAGTATGTTGCTTAAAGACGCTGTCGGATCAGTAGAAAATTGTTACAGTGAAACGGAAAGTGACTAATCGCTTGAAACGTCAAATTGGGAATCGGGAAAACTGGCGCGGGGAAAGCGGTTTCCATCAATATAATTTTACTTTAAATTTATCATCGCAAATTTACACCGTAATTGTCTTCTTTTGATAAAAATACCGCGATATACTCTTTCGATCCAAAATATCAATATGATATCATTCTTGCGCTCCACTCAAGTGAATCGAAACTTTTGATGCTCTCTTGTAAAAACTAAATACTATCAACGTGCGGATGGGGAAATGTTTTCAAACTTCGTACGCACTTTGTACCTAGAAAAGTTTGTCTGCTAAGCTTGGAAGAACCCATATCGCTCTCCTGTTCGATTAATTGAGGGCGCCAGAAATGATTAGAAACAGTCTGCCCAATCCTGATGCCAACATCATCGCGATCCAGATAGAAAGCAAACAAAGCCTCAACTTATGAAGAAACAAATGATTCTATAAAAATTGATTGGTCAATTGTTTTCAACCGATTTGTTGAAAGGTAAGAAAATTTGTGTAGATGATAATTTTGGAAAGTTGATATTTTCTGAAAGACTTGGATTGATATCTCTTTCCTCCAGATCGCTCTGTTTATAACGGACCTACTCACCAGCAGAGTGAACCAGAATAGAAATTAATTGTTTAAGTCCAGTAGGCTCCTCCTCGACGCTGACGATGTCACAGGTAAACCTCAGGACTGGTTGGGGCTGGTTGCTGCGGCTGGATGTGCGGCTGTTGGGGGTTGTGGTTGGATTGAGAAGGTGGATTTTGTTGTTGCGCCGGTGGCTGATGGTGATTATGGTTGGGCATCTGCTGGTTCAATCGGTTCCTCAGCATCTCATACCTCTGTTTATACAAGTCCCTCTCCTGGGACGTTCGGTTGAGCTCGTTTTTGATGTGCTTGATCTCGGCGACGAGTCGACGGTTGTTCGCTTCCAAGTCCTGCCTCTGTTGGAGCCTCTTACTGCGACAGTTTTGGGCGTAGCCCCGATTCTTGAGCGTTCGTCGCTTCTGCTTCAATCTCAGCACCTGCATTCGACACTTCGCATTATTATAGTTCACTTGTCCTAAATTTCGAGGACAGTCGACGAGATTGATACTACAGAACTTTGAAACGACGCACCATCTTTAATCATCATATCTCTTACCTCTTCGCGGGGACAGCCGTGCAGCCGTTTGTTAAGTTCGCGTACGGAAAGAGTGGTCAGAAGCTCGTCATCGAGGTCCTTCGGGTTGTCCGAGCCGCTGCACGAAGGCCGGTACATCTGGTGACTCTGGTTTGGACTCGGACCACCGGTCCCACATGAACTCCCGGAACATACACTCATGGGTCTCCCACTTTGCATAGGAACTACGTCTGGCAGGTTGTTGTCCATGGGCTGCGAGTAACTCCCACCGTTGGGTACCATCCCTCCGTTTGAGGAGCTGCCATAGTATTCTATGTGACTGGGCATCAGGTAACCTCCTATTCAACCAAACGAACCAACGCATCTATTCATCTCATCTTTTTAACGCTACCAAATTTGAACTCTATGTAAACCTCAAAAGCCTTAAAGAGACAAATTTTTCTTATTTTAGTTTTATTTCAACTTCTAAGTTTAAATCAAAATCTATTTGAATTGTACATTTTAAATTATACATTTTTTCTTACAACATATTTAATACAAAATATGCTATTTCTTCCAACGCCTCAAAATCTAGCAGTTAATACTGTTATTTTTTCATTTTTTTCAATTCAATACCAATACAATGGAGAAAAAAAACAATTTTTCAAATTAATAAACAATGACAATACCAAAAAATGAAAAAATTGTCAGTTTCAGGCTTTTATGTAAAGTATTTGGGACTATGATTACGATTATATCTGTTTAAACACCAAGTGTTTGTAACCAACCTGTGTGCCTGGAATGTCTGGGAGCATGGGAAAGATCTTGAAAGTGGTGATGCGACTGCGAAGGCCAGGGTTCCGGGTGCGCTTCCGGGTTTTGGTCGGAGGAGCAGTGTGGCCTCAGGTCAAGAGGTTCTCTCAACGTCGGGGTCAACCAGCTCATGTTACCGTTTGCCATGTGAACTTCGTCGGATCCTAAGGCCCCAGATTGCTGCAGATGCAACAGGAGACCGCGGTCTCGTGGGTCACGTTCGCCTCGGTGCAGCTGCAAGGGCGGTGGTGACGCGGATACTGGTGGAGTATCGGGTGGAGTACCCGGGTGGGACAGGGTGGTTAAATGAGACGACGAGCAGGGGGGCGCCTTCACCAGGACCCCATGCTGCACTTGGATGTGTGGCTGGCCGTACAGCGGGTGGGGGTGCTCCAATTCGTGTGCCGGCGGAGTTAATGGCGCTATTGTTAAGCCCGTCATTTGGCTCTGAAATTGTACCACGTTCTCGTTAACCATGACTGTTGGCGAATTTAATCGTACCTAAAACATCGCAACATTCGCCAAATTACATAATTACTTATTCTCTCTCTGTCTGTCTCTATCTCTGTCTGTCTGTCTGTCTCTCTCTCTGTCTGTCTGTCTGTTTATCTGTCTGTCACTCTCTCTCTCTCTCTCTCTCTCTCTCTCTCTCTCTCTCTCTCTTCTTCTTCTTTTTTTTTTGTTTTCAACAATGCAAAGAGTGGTTAAAAGAAACGTTTCAATAATTGAGTATACTTGTTTAAATTTTGTTTTGTAGTTTCTTTTTTTCGCCAATTTTTGTTTTTTAAATTGAAAAAGAAGGTCGCGGTGACTTTGTGTTGATGAATTGAATTAAACAATTCATTGATTTAATCAGGACGCGATTACCACATGAATATTAAAGTTGTAAGTGAGTCAGTATTGAGATTGTTCATGTTTATATTTTCTTTTTTTTCATCAATGATGCTCGTTGATTAATACAGATGTTGACATAGCTTGTTGATACTTATGTTCGATATTTTTTTTATTGAAAATATTATTGAATTCATTGGTTTTGGTTTATTAAGTTGAAATTGAATAATGATTATTGTCGTTTTAATGAGGGTGAAGGTTGTAGAGTGAAGAAAGATTTCAGGCCACAAATTTAATTGAACGATAACCTGTGGATATCTTAATAAAACATGATGTTATCAGGGGTGGATTAAGATACAAATCTGTGGGGCTTAAGTTCTGGGGTGCAAAACTGAGAACTATGTCGCTCTCTGTAAACATTTCGTACAGACAAATTTGGGAGGAAAAAGTTATAATGTGAAATTATGTTTTATTATTTCCCTAAATCATTAAATTTGTATTTTTAAATTTGACTGGTTTTATATTTTGAAAAGATTCAAGTTCACTTTTCTGATACAGATTTCATCATTCTGACACATTTCTCATATTTATAAACATATGTTCATTTTGCAAATACAAAGCATAGAATTGATAAGATCTTCAATTAGAATCAAATCAATTAAATTAGAATTAATATAATAATAATTTGTTTCAAATTATAAAAACAATCAACTTGTATGTTTCCAACGTTTTGATTTAATTTTCAAAAACTAATTGAATGCAAGTTTGTATATATAACAAAAAAATACCAACCTCTCGTTTAACTTCTGTAGGTTCAAGATGGTCGAGCACAAATTCTTGAACGTATTCCCTGGCCAAGTGATCCTCGGCTTCCATCTTAATCTCGTCGACCTCAACTTCGACCCCCTGCGACTTGACGTCTTCTACCGTATCCTCAGTAGCGACATACGGCAGCGATTCCTTGTCACGATCGCCGCCACTGCCTCCGCCTTCGGGACAAATTGTTGGCTGCGTTAGGTGCGTCGTGATCACCGTGCTGTTGCCTCCCCAACGTGTCAACAATTCTCTTTTAACCAGTCTGACGTTTACTTTGATTTATTTTTAAAAACTGTTCCTTCGGAATAATTTTTCTCCTCGAAACTTGTCTTTTCTCAACAAAAATTGTCTCACAACTTAATGTCAGATGTATAAATAATTTGCACTATCACTCATACAAAATGTTTCACTTTTTGAAGTAAGGGAAAATTGAAAAAAAAAAATTTGTTTTTCAGTCCAAACAGTATTCCTGTTTAGAGTTAATCCAGCACAGCGAGGAGGAGAGAAAATTTTGGTCGATCAAAATTAATCGACTGCAATAGTTTAATCAGCTCCGATCTGTCTTACAAAGTAGCTAGACTGACGGCTGATGGACTGCAGGTCATGCGACTTATCCGATAAGGGGTCAGGAAAAATATGGTATCATCTACACTGTCATCGGACGTCCGAAGATAACCGGTTCTACAAGCTCACCAATCTCAGTCCACGAGTACCACTTCACCAAAACAATCGAGCTGACGAGAAGCAGCAGATTCTCATTTTAATTATTATATTTGTTTAGAATTGTGTTTTGGTTTAGCAAAATGCACTTTTTGATTCTGAACGGGGGAGCAAAATTGAGATCGTCACTCGATGAATGAACGTCGGATCGAGACTGCGACTCGGAGTCACAGGCTCGCCGAATGAATGATAACTGGTGCGACGGTCGCGGCGATGGTTTGCGATTCGCAGGGGTCGTAAGCGGCGCTCGGCGTCGTCGCTGACGTCACGAGGTGGGAGTGGTCCTCGCGAGTCAGACCTCCTAGGGCTGGTCGATCGGAGACCGCCACGCCATTGGCCCGCGCACTTTCATCCCACCTACGAACCTCAACCCCATCGCACTTTTTCTCTCCCCGCCGGACACATCGACCATTAATTTCTGTAGTGATTATTATAATTTTACCATCCGCGCTCCCCGTTTTTTATGCTCATACCAATTTCGCGCTATGAAAATGAGCCCGCGAGCTTCTTTTTTCTAGATACCTCGAGAGAAGGGCCCCTGATGCTCTTTGGTTGAAAAATCCTTGTATACCAAAATTGTCCTTGTCAGACATCAAAAATCTTTCATCTTTTATTTTTTGTCCATTTTTAATTTTCCATAATGTGGAAGATCAATTTTACTATACGCTTATAATTTTTTCGTTACCTTTTTTAATGTATAGTACAGTTTTTTTTCATACTGTTTTTATTTCTCAAAAGATGAATAATGTTTCCCAGCGAAAAAGGCTTTTGACAATTTTTCTTAAACACTTTTTAATGTTTATACTATGTGAATATGATCCATCCAACCAAAGATTGAGCGTTTTATTAATGGCACTTTTCAAATGTGCTGTACTCGCAAATTGCGCGGCGTGTGCCTGTCAGATTTAATGATGTAGATGCAAAATTTATTTCCCAGCTTTTCCTCCACGTACATGCAGGCTCTCTCAGATTCCTGTGCAAAACTTGAGTACAAGTGAAAACCTAAATAGTTGATGAAAATTTGAAAAAAAAGATTGATTACGATATTTATAATGTACCAATGAAAATTTATTCATAAAATTTTGGAAAATCTTTGAGAAAGAACTTTTTTATTGATTCAGAAAAAAAGTTCTAAAATGATTTTACTTTAGAAGGACATTTCTTTTTTCTTTCATTGATTTCTAATAGGTCAAATTTTGATAGAAAAAAGTGTCACCTTTAAGTTGACGCACTCTTCGTTACTATGTGGGTTATCGTAGACCCTAATTTGCCATGTCAGCCCTACAGATGACCCAGAGACGATCCTGTTGATTCTGCAGGATTACTTCTTCCATTTTCATCACGTGTTCGCTGGGACCAAAACAGTTCACAATTGCAAGGAAAACTGCAACATGCGTGTAATTAAAATGCAATTTGAGAAGAATATACAAACACATGCAAACCCTAAATAACAATGAATTATAACAAAATAAAATCTCAAGATGGGATATTAAAATAGATCTCTTTAGTCGTTTATCAATTGCCTTGCACTCGTGATATACGCGCTGGCGCATTTATAATTTCGCTGAAATAGCAGAACAATCGTCTTTTGTTATCTTAAGTTAAACTTTGTTTCCTCACCTTCTCTCTTTCTGAAAATGGGCACGAACAATTCTAAATGTAACGCTTTTAATCATTAAATGAAATATTATTAAAAAATTGTACTTTTTTCCATATACACTTTCATACTCTATTTTGTATGAAATAAAGTTATGATGAGTGAATTATAAAAAAAATTGTTCTGAAAAATAAAAAATACAATAATGATAAATCATTCACAAAGCTTTGAACTTTTTTTCTTGCCAGTTAAAGAGAGATTGTTCACTTTGAGACCAAAGAGTTTGAAGTTGCATGGAAAGAAAAAAAAATTGGTGCATTTCGATGGTTTTGTATAGGTAGTGATCAATATTAAAGTACATAACGGAAGATATGAAATTGTGTTGGTGAAAACGGGAGAGGGTGTATAGGTAAAGCGAAACCCTGGATAGAGACATGGACGAAGTTAGGATTAGCTATTTGGTAAGTGAGGAATTTGTTGACGTTGCGTCCTTCCTCCAGTACGATTTCCGTCGCGTCTACATGACACCCAAAAAATTACTGACATTGCACTTTGTACGAAATATCAAATTCAGATATTCAAAGAGTGATATCTAACAGGCCATTGTGTTCGATACTCAACTTCTCACGTTATTTTACAATGATATGTTGAAAAATAAAAACATGACTTTATTTTATTTTTTTGTTGTCAGTGACGAGTCTATTTATAATTATTATTTTTTAAGGATGATAATAAAATTTGTTTCTGGTTCATCATCATGAAAAGTTTCAGTTAATCTCATGGACAAGGATAAATTAATTGGCCGAAGATGAAACTTGATAAGATGGAAAAATGAAAAAAAGTGGTAATAGAGTATGAATTAAAAAGTGGAGTTTTAATTGCGATTTTAAGAAAAGCGAGTTTCGTGGATTTAAGTATGAGACTGAAACTAAAGCTACCAACGAGAGGAAGGAAAGAGGCACCGGGAGAAGGGCGCGGGGGCAATGAGGGAGAGTGCTGAGCAAGCATAGTCGGTTTGCCAGCCTGCACATCGATATTATCCAGTCAGCCATCCTGCAAACCTACCGATGTCTATGCCTATGAAAAATTTTTTTTCCAAACCACACGTTCACCTTTTTTTTACAAAACTAACATGCTTGTCTTCTAATCAACTATACAAATTTGCATCGTGACATTTTCATCTAAACTTATGTATTCTTCAAAATTATTTGCAATTTTGAGGAGATTTATTTTTTATCATTCGTTTAAAAACAGATAGGATCTTGAAGAGATGAAAATCGAATTTAAAAAAAAAATTTGATACAATTAGGAAAGTAAAAGATGGTTGAATAAAACCGAAGATATTTGATCAAATTATTTATTTATTTGTAATTATCATACTGGTTTGGAGTTCACGTGTGATGTGAAAATTGCTTCGTGTGCATCATTTGAAATACAATACCTGCATCTCGGCTTACGTTTACACAATCAACGCGACTCGTTTAGAATATTATAACTGATGAAATCATAAACGTCAGTAAAAAAGAGGGCAAACGAAGGACGCGACGCATCGAGTATTTCGATTTTTTGACACAAGATATTCGTGTTGATAATACAGCTCGTTATCAGTTTGATGTCACGACGAATTTTGCATTTTGAAAATAACTCGAATGTCAATGATCACCGATTCATCCGAGATAATAAAACAAATGAACAAAAAATCAATTTATTTTCAGATTCCTTTCTGAAAATAAATTACCATTCAATTGTTATTTATGAAATTATAAATTGAAAATACACTTTTACTCATTCTATTTTGCGTAACTGGAATCTTTTACACAAAAGTTATTATTACAAAAATTATCTCTTAAATCAGATCTAATTTAGATATAAAAACATTCATGAATAATTCAAACATTTAAATCAGACTTAATTCTGATTCAAATTCAATTTGAATCAGAAATAAAAATTATAACAAGCCAGACCTACTTGAAATTTTGAAAAATCTTAAGTAGTAAATATTCTTTTAAGTCAGCCCTAGTTTGAAATTCTATAAACTATAAGAGATGAGTAGTCCAAATTGATTTAAGTCAGACCCAGTTTAAATTAAAAAAACCTGACTTTCTATAGACTTTGTTTCCTACTCTATTTTGAGCTTTAAAAGTGTGTCGATTTTAGGTTGCCATTCTGAAAGAATTGTGCCCGCACGATCTTTCCAATAATATTCCCAATTCATTCATAAGAAGAAGATAATCCGGCCGTCATTTGTCTGCCGACTATTGAGACGCTCATTTGTTCGTGGCGCGATGACAGATGACAATGCGGTAACGAATGTGCACCGGGGGCTGCGCTGATCTGTTTGCCGTTCCTGCTCTATTATTGCCGGATCATCGCCGTGTACCAGATCGACAAACAGCACTTGTAAGCTCGCAACACAAAACAATGCTCGCCCTCGAATTTGTCCCAAAGTTTATTAGAAAATAAACATAAATAGTCGCTAATCACTTGTCAATAGCTGGAGGGCGCCACTGATACTCCCAGAGAGGGTGGGAGACACCCTCCTCAAACCAACATTTCTTTCATATCAGTTTTTTTTATTTTTGATTTTGCAATTTTTGATTTTTGATTTTTTTTCTTGTAGTTAAAATTTTAGTTCACTTTTCTTAGTTGATTAATAAATCTTAACATAATGCAAATGTTTTTGTTTGTTCTTTTTTAATTAAAAACGAGTTACTTGACTCTTAAAAGCGTATACAATAAATAATATGAAACAAAAAAAAAGAGAGATTGTAATTCAATTCTTGTTTTGTTCTGATATAAACTGTGACGTTTGTAATTCGGTAGAATTAACAGCTTACGATGTTGTATGTTACAATTATACTTTATAACTATGTCGTTGAAAATGTCTAAAAATAGACAAATTTGATGGATTGTAATTTTAAATCAGATATGAAATTTTTCAGATTGTAATATTAAGACGGAATTCGTGCCTCTGATGATTAAGCTGATTTTTTTGCATCTTTGAGTTTTAAGTGGACACTCAAAATGACATTTCGTATTCTGTATTTACTACGACTCTTTTGCCACGTGTCATTTTATCGACACGTGGCAATCATTCTTATTTAAATATTTTTTTCTTTTGATAAGAATGAACAAATTTGAATTAACTGAGTTATCAGAAAATTGATTTTTTTTAAATGTGTAATTACATGTTTAAAAAGTTACATTACATAAAGTTGTTGAATTACACAAAATATGTAGCGACACTGAGATTTATCGTGTGAGATGATTATTACAGAGTAGCCATACGGCATCACTATGAACGTTATCATGAGTAGTATAATAATAAAAGCTATCAATGCCATCACATTACGTGGAAAAGCCGTTTGCGACAATTCCAGATAGTCACATCGCGCTTCTGATTGAATTACAACTTGTCTAACACAAGTTACAATTTTTCTCCGTATAAACGAACCCGCAATTTTTAAATTGAATATAAATAAAAATTCAACTACTTTTCATGTTTTGTAGTGTTAACAATGTTGTAACTTTATTTACTTAGAACGAATGCGGGAAGATTTTACAAAAAAAAAAAAAAAAAAGAAATGATGATAAATCGAAAGAAGAAAAAAGTGAAAAGTATTTAGTGAGATGACAAACGGTCGCAGGATGGATCATCCGGTTCGGCAATTTTGGTGGTTTCCGGTGCGCGTCGGAATTGCCGCCATATTTGTCGCCAATCCATTATAGGAGCGATTCTTTATTGTTTTCGGGGATGAAGATCAGAAGTTGGGGAAAAAAGAAGGAATGACCGGCGCTTTCCCTCGGGTCGCTATTAAATTTAATAGCCATTGACCTAGCCGGACCCGGCGCTTTTTACGCGTTTTCTTTTTGCGTTGAATGAGGCGCCGTCAACTCTGAATTACACCGTCACGACTCGTACACTGATCTTGAAAAGATTCGTCTGTATCGGTTATTGTCGATTCTGTCGTAAAATTAATGCCATTTAGTAGATATGTAACATAACATTTCATCTGATACAATTCAATCATTTCTTTCATCTGATTTAATCGTCATTATTTGTATTCGCAGACATTGTTTTTGTTTAAATTTTGTTTCATTAAAAAACCTTTGAAGCAATTTTTAAAATCAAATTTGAAATTACAAAAAATTGAATGAATAAAATATAATTATAAACTGTATAATATAATAGAATATTTTTTAATTACAATTAAATAACCATATCGAACAATGACAAATTTATCGTGGAATTTATCGTAATAGCGAATTGAAACAGAATTAACATTGTAGCGAGATGACAGAATGTACTTAATCATATATGTAATACAATCGTCGTTTATACTCAAGTATACATTCTGATAAGAACATTTATCACTGACCCTCGTTACATTATCGCAGTATCCAATTAATCCTGCAAATTTGTAGCGACTAAAACAGAAAAAATTGAAAAATCGACACGCGCTTGTTGGTATATACACAATCATCATCTCTTTCTTTATTTATCAACGTGACCTTTGGCCTTGATAGAGAAATTAATAGAAAAGAAAGTGATGAATTTTATATTTTGCAAACAGTTTGATGTTTTATCTTATAAGAAACGGAGAGGGGATATGGTAAGGGATTTTAACTGTTGTTCTAATTATAATTGTATCAATTGTGTTTAATCTGATAAACAAGAACAGCGCGATGCACAGGGAGAGGTTGTCAATTTCTGGTACTATTATAGTGTCGAAACTGGAAATCCTCAATGCTGGCCGGATAAAACGATTATCAGACAATAGTTTGTTAGTGGAATTCGACTGATGTATTGTTCCCCAGGAACGAAGTGAATCTTGCTGCAGTCGCAAGCATAATTTCTTGCATGCACGTTGCTGTTAATTTTGTGTATCCTGACAGTTCTATTTTGCACTATTAAATGCATTGAAACAAACCAAAAAGCAGGACCAACTTGATTTGTAATTTGGAGAATTTTATATTTGTCAATTTGAATAATCATGAAGATAAATTAAATTATAAAATTTAATTTTTGTTTTGTTTTTGTTTTTAATTTCTAATCAAATAAAAGAAATTAAAAGGCGAAGAGACGGTAAAAATGAATTAAAAAAGTGTGAAAGTATATGAAAAAAGAAAAAAAGTGAAGCACAAGAAACATAATGAAATGCGCAAAAGGCAAGAGATCTCAAACAACGAAGTTGAGCTTTTGAAGAATCCTCTGGGTTTGATTCAAATTTTCCATCGCAACAGGAGAGAAGGGGGTGGTGATGGTTCTGCAGGTCGCGCATAAAGAAGGGCTCATCATAAAGAGGGATAGGACTTGAGTAGAGAGCAAGGGTTAAAATGCAAACATCGTTAATTTGCACGCTGAATATCTAGTAGTTCGGCGGTGCAGGCTATAAGGTCAACAATAGCGCGGTTATTTACGCTTTCTGACAAATACTCTGCGCCCAAGCGTGTAATTCGCGCGCGCTCTTCCTCTGCCAACGATTCTATCCAACGTTGCGCTATTTCATTTTTTAGATCATCTGGTTAACCGACTATTTCAACAACTTTTTTTCATCTCAATATTAAACTCCTGTTTTTCAACTTTCCAAAACCGATGATTACACTTTTTTATCAACATTTTTCCAACGTTAAATTCAAACAATTTTTTTTATATATATTCTGCATCTGTTTTTTTTGTGTAGAAATAAATGTGTATTTCAACTTTTTTTTCAACAAAAAAATCAACTTAAACAATTTTTTTTAAAAGTTTTTTTGTTGCTTACGTTATTCAACATTAATTTTTTGAATAAGTGAAAAACTATAATTCCTGTTATAAATAATTGTAAATTTTTATTTTATAATTTTTCATTGCAAATTTTTGTATGAATATTGATATATTACGTTAACCTCTTGGAGATGAACATAAGTGCAACGTCCTAATTGTGCAAATATGAAATGCATCGCGCACAGTGTGACGCATTTCATTGATGCATTCAGCGTTATCGGTCTTTTGTGCTGCGCTTTTACAAACTCCGGGAAGCGTGCAAATAAAATCTGCCAACTACCGCTGTTCTCGTTTTAGTTTAAATTAATTGTTCCTGATAATATCGAAAAAAATAATGTTAACGAAAATAAATTTTTCCATTGTTCAAAGAAAAGTTGTTGGTTTACAATAAACAAATTGTTTACTAAATTTTTGTATTTTTAAATTTACTTTGCAATTTTGTTGCTGATTGTTCAATTATTTATTTTTCATTAGAAATGTATGTTTCCAAAAAAATGTAAACAAATCATTTTATCCCCACGAATGTCTACAGTGCCATCTGTGATCGATTTTCGAAAAGAATTTTCATGCAATTTCTTTCCAACACTAGATAAAAAGAATATTTCTACAAGTTTCTAAAAATTTAATTTGTAAATCATTCAAGTTGTAATTTTTGTAATTGATGTAAATCAATGTTAAGAATTAACAGTAAGTTAATGAAGTTAAGTAAGTAATCTTCCTCCTGAAATGATAATTCCGCCATTGGTATATAATTTTAACATTCTTCAGTCAAATTTTTGTCATCAAAACCAAGTTTGAAACAATTTTGTTATTAATTGCAGCGAACCAGCTCTGGCAAGCCCGACTGTGTTCAAATGAAAAATCTCAAAACGTGTCTCAGGTGCATCTGTCAAGGAATCAATGAGCCACCGCCAGTCGTCCGAAACGCTGCCCTCTTTGCTCTCGGGCGGTTCGCAGCGTATCTCCAGCCTGATGTTGTTCATGTTGATATTATCGCCAGTTTTATTATTACTCTGCGTTGCAAAATGTTGCGCGATTACGACGATGAAATAATATATTTTTCTAAATGTTATATCGATTGCGAGATGTGCAGCGAATTAATTTTGGTCAGTGGTCGCGTTAATTAAATATTTATTCAACTCATTCTAGAATTAATATAATTGATATTTGGTTGCTTGTAATTTTTACAATAAACATAATATTGATTCAAATATTGTTTTCATGATTAAAAATAGTGGTTTTTTTTTTGTTCACATAAACTTTTCGTTCTGCGGGAAGATTTCGTAGTTGTATAGGCGGAGGCTGAACAATATGGTTTGATATTATTTTTAACTTTTTGTTGACTGGTTTGTAGTTGGGAGTGACAGAAGAAAGATTTATAGCTGCACTTGATTGAGATTGATGAACTCGGCTGTTTGTCTTTTGAAGTGGAATATTAGCTGTTTGATGCGTTTCGGCTGAAGTTCGATATGGAAGAATATGCATGCCATCAGGCGCTAGAATTATATCCTCAGGTGGATGTCTTTGTTGTTGGAGAATACCAGGAGCAACTATGCTGTCACTGGATTGAGTTTTTGGATCTGTAATTATTTGGAAAACATTAACATTACATTTAATTCTCATTTGTAACCTGTGTTTTTTTAATGAATTGAAAACGATGAGTGATATGCCTTACGTAAAATTGAACCAGAAAAAATCCTTGAATCTGCATGAGGTTCATCTGTACTAATTTGCGTGGACTGAACATTTGGTGAGGAGTCGCGAGGCATTTCCGCACCACGAAGTTGATGAGGTAGCGATCGACTCTCTTCATCTGAAGTTCTTTCAACTGGAGGAATTATTTGATGTTCTCTATAATCTAAGTCACATCGATTGTCTGTCTCAACTTCAGTTTCTGATACGTCACTTGTATCACTAACTAATGAAATAATAAATTTATCTTAAATGCCTGTTTTTTTTCGTATACTTTTAAAAAACGATATTTTTTTACTTGAAAAAACATGCTTAGAGTACTCGTCCTCTAATTGAACATGTTTTTCCACTGGATTGTGTACAGGTTTTACTAAATCATATTGCAGTTCCAAAAAATGTTCTGCAGACATTTGTAATAACTGCAATTTTTCCCACTTGTCATTTAAATCATCGACATTGATTAAGGTCTTCAGCTTTGGTCTCGAGGTTCTTTTCAATTTTTTTGAAGATAGATAATTTAAATAATTCGATTCATGGATGTCCAATAAACCTCCTGTTCAAATTGTAAAAAAAAACTTTTGAATCTAATACTTGTTGTTAAGAATGAATCAGTGGTTCAGAGGTAAAAACGAATAACTCCACGAATAAAAATTTTAAGAAAATAATTATTTCATCATTTAAATGTTTCAATATTAAAAAATGAAGTTATTCGTTTCTGTATTTAAGCAACTGATATTTAAATAAAAAATTACTATGAAACGACCAAAATTTTGGTCTTTTTTGAATTTTTGATAGGAGACTCATGTGGTAACTTTCAAGGACGTTGTTAGTTTTCCACGGAGTTCGGTAGCAGCTAACAACTTCCACTAATCGACTCCACTGCCGTCGGTAGTATATTATAAATTTGTCAATTTCTTCTGTACGCTGCACTGTACTAATAATGTACTCAAATCCACGAACAATCAAATTAGGTGGTAATAATGCTAGCAACATTATTTGTCGAATGAATTTGTGGCCTTCGTCAGTTTTGATAAATTGTTCGAGGCCTGCTTCATCTTTCGCATACGAGTAAACTGCCTTATATTTAAAAATAAATTATTATATGAATTGTAAGTTAAGTTATTCTAAGAGATTGCTACTTTGCTATAGTGGAAGTAACAGCCACACGGACGAGCATTAGGATAACATTTCGCAAAAGCATTCCTCATTCCAGTTTCATAGTCTGTCATGAAATTTGTAGGATTCAAAGCAGGTGCTAATTGTTTGAATCTCTGTATGACTAACATGTATGCTAATTCGGTTCTTCGCTTCATAATTGCATACATGACGGGGTATGCCTGAGTAATATTTTTTTTTTTAGTTTTTTAATAATGAATTGAGTAAATGTGCGCAGTTTCTGGTAATTGTACAGAAACAATGTGTTGAAAATCTGTATCTAATTATCTAACTACATGAAAAATTAAAAACAAACTGATTTCTTTTTACATAAAATTAAAAAAAAATAGTTGAATTGAAATTTTCTGAAATAATTACTTGGCCCATATAAGAGACCATAATTGTAAACAATTGATATTTCCTAAATTTCTTCGGCAAAACGGCAAAAGTGGCATCCGCAAACAATAAATCTGAATATTGTGTTATTTCATTTATGAGAATGTTGTCATAAAAAATTAATGAACTCGAATGAAAATCTTCTAATAGTTCAGTGTTTAAAGTTCCGAATGAATGCATCAGTATTTGTTTCCATTCTTCTTGTTGTAAAATTGAATAATATTCTGATAAATTTTTTGGAACTTTTCTGGGCATCTTCGATTTGCCTTCACTCTTCCAACGACTTAGAGTTCTTTTTTTTTCACATAAGGGACTTCAATCGCTGCATTAGGAAACCTTATGTTCCGAGAAATATCGTATGAATTTTGCGTCAATTGATTAATATTAACTTAGTTAAAAAAAAATTCGTCTGGGCTACTCAATAATTTTATGCATACAAACATTTTACTACATGTTCCATAAGCCTCTGTTAGTTTCCCAATTCCGGATCTCAGGTGTTTGTATAATGTTTCTTCTAATCCTCTTATTTCTTCGGCATGTTCTGACTTTGGACATGTTGCGGAGTGTTCCTTCTTCAATTCAAACGTTTTCGTTTCGAAGTTGTAGTTCCCAGACCCTCTACATGTTTTACCTCGATATTTTATGCAAACCAATTCTCTGAATTCATTAATTATGAAACATGCAATGTAATTTTTGTTAATAAAAGACTACAATGAAACTACTATGTTTTAAATACTTATTATATAATTGTATGGTAAACAATGATTGTTACCGAGATCTATGCTCAAAAAATTTTTAATGCGACGATCTCCTCCTTACGAACTTTCGCAATGAATCTTTGAATGTAGGCGCACACGCGCAGCAGTGTAGGCCAAGATGAAAATCTATAAAATAGTTCCCAGCGAGGTTGAGTCTTTGTACTGATATGGCTGCTAATGTTTCGTTGCTCCAATGTAGTTTCAGCGTGAGATATTTGTTGTTTCTTCGCGAAAAATTCAGAGGAAGATAACCATTCGGGACCCGACCACCACAATTTAGCATCTCGCAGCTCCTGTATCGTTGTGCCTCGTGAAACCAGATCGGCGGGGTTTTCCCGAGACTTAACATGATGCCACGTGGCTCGAGGCACAAGCGTCTGTATCTGTGAGATTCGATTGGCTACGAATGTCGTCCATTTGAACGGCTGCTGGTTTAACCAGGCTAACACAATCTGAGAGTCCGTGAAGCACAGAAATTCGTCAACAGAGACGTCCAAATTCTCCAGAATGAAAGTGACAAGTTCCGCAAGAAGTAGGGCTCCACAAAGTTCCAGTCTAGGAATGCTTATCGTCTGCAAGGGGGCCACCCTGGACTTTGCCATGAGAAGAGACGAAGTTATCGACTTCGTGTGCGTCTCTACTCTCAGGTATACAACCGCGCCGTATGCCTGGTAGGAGGCATCGCAAAACCCGACCAGAGATACCTTCTGACAGTGAGGACCAAAGTTGACCCACCTAGGCAGTGGTAAATCTTTAAACTCATTAATGTCTTGGGCAAGAGCTTTCCATGGTTTAAGAACGGTGTCTGGTAATTTCTCATCCCAGGTTACTTTTATGAGCCAGAGTGACTGCAAGAAACATTTAGCACGGATTGTCAAAGGGGCTAGCCAACCAAGAGGGTCGAAGCACGTCGCGACGGATGATGCTATCTCTCTCTTTGTTCGTGCTTGTACTTCCATGACGGAGGCGTGAAGTACAAACTCATCGGAATGGGGCTTCCAGCCTATACCAAGAACTTTCGTGACTTCGTTATCTCCATTTAGTTGCTTCCAGTCAGCCCGTTCCGCGTCAGTCAAGCTCCCAGGGTCATTGGAAATCCATTTCTTCAGCACAAAACCAGCGCTGAGTAAGGCACGCGTGAGTTGAGACTTCGTTTGTTGTAAACGTGACGGATCATTGTCGCCAAAAAGTACATCATCAACATAGATGTTTCGTTTCAAGACTTGAGCAGCTAAAGGGGCTTCGTCTTCGCATAGATTGGCCACTTCCAAAATAACTCGATTTGCTAAGAACGGCGCTGGGGCTGTACCGTAAGTGACAGTGTTCATTGCAAAGGGTTTCGCGGTATCTTTCTCGGCCGATCGCCAGAGAATACATTGATATCGACGATCCGTCTCATTTACCAGTATTTGGCGGAACATTTTCTCTATGTCCGCGCACATCACTGTTCTCGGTATTCGCCAGCGCAAGATTATACCTGGAATTTCGTTATGTAACTTGGGTCCAGCCCACAGTACATCATTAAGGGACACGCCTGTGCTTGTTGGAGCAGAGCCGTTGACTACCACACGCAGCTTGGTGGTTAGCTTATCCTCGCGAATAACTCCATGATGAGGCAAGTATACAAATGATGAACTTTGATAGTCTACGTCATCAACTGGGCTCATGTGACCAAGACCAATATATTCATTCATAAATTCTTCGTAATGCCGTTCTAGTTTTTCATTCGTTTTCAGTCTAACTTGGAGTTTGTCGAACAACAGAGTTGCTCTCTTGAACGAATTGCCCAACTTGTTTTTATCGTCTTCTGATTTGAAGGGTAGGCGAACGATAAATCTGCCTGATTCATCCCTCATCGTTGTTTCTCGGAACAACTGCTCACATTGGGAATGCTCTTTCGACTCATATTTTGGAGGGGGTATCGACTCAAGTTCCCAGAAGGATCGCAGTCGGTCATCCAAATCATCTATCGAAAAATGGTGACTGAATATGTGATTTTTCGAGGGCTCTTTCAGGCTTCCTGAGATTATCCAGCCTAATTTTGAATTTTGAGCTATCAGGGAGGAATTGGCGCATGTTCTGATTCCGTCCAACAATAACAGACCATAGGCGTCGGCACCGATGAGGACATCAATTCGATCTGAACAGTTGAATCTGGGATCGGCCAGTTCTAGATCCATGCAGAATTCTCTTGGCAAGCTAGGTATCCGCTCAGGTCGGTAATTCGTTATCTTTTGTAATATAAATGCTTGGATGGTAATCAAAGCCTTGTTTGTCTGCAACGACGAAATATTAACAATAGTTTTGTGCTTGACTTCATCTGAGTCTACGTTTCCAACTCCGCTGACCACAATATTTGCTCGTATCTTTGGCAATCGTAAGAACTGGGCCACAGTCTCACTTATAAAGGAACCTTGAGATCCCGGATCCATCAGGGCTCTACATTCGAGTGATCTACCATCCTCAGAGGAGACTAGGATTCTCGCGGTTGCCAATAAGACGGGATCGGATCGAACTTGACTCAAATGGGAGTAAAGACTGCTTTGTGGCGTTTCCAAGGGAGGTTCTTTTGCGGACGAACTCTCTTCAATTTGCTCTGCTTCGGTTGTGGCTGCACAGTGAACCGTGCTCTCGGCAAAATGAAGGAGCGAGTGATGACTTTGCCCGCACGTCCTACATCGCCCAGGACTTCTGCATTGTTGTACTGCGTGGCCATGTGACAAGCAGTTGTAACAATGTCTCAATTCGCGGATTTTTTGTTGCCTCTGATAAGGTGAGAGTGCTTGGAACTCAGAGCAAACGTAAATGTTATGACCTGCTTGACAGATGGGGCATGAGAGCTTTGCCGGTTGCCGATCTGTGGAGGCAGTGTGAGACGAAAATCGTTGTCCACTCGGTCGAGTGAAAGTCCTCTTCTCCACATTGAGACACATGGCTTCTAGTGGGCGTATTCGCGACTCTAAAAATGACTTTAATCGGTCTAATTGAGGATATGAAGTATCTCGGGCCAGAGATTCCTCCCATTTTCTTCTAAGAGCGACATCGAATTTCTGAATGACGAGGTGTATGATTAGAGGGTCCCAATTCTCAATTTGAACCCCCGTGTTTTTTAGAGCGTCAAGAGTGGAAAATACGTCGCACTTCAATTGTTCCAAATCGTGGAGATTTGTTGTGGAGACTGTCTTTAACGAGAACAGCCTATTAATTAGGGCCGTTATGACCATCCTATTATTCTCATAATGAGACTTAAGGGAATCCCATGCGGCCTGATAATTTTCGTTCGTAAGTGCGAGAGCAGATATGGAGTCTAGAGCCACTCCACTAAGGGATGCTTTGAGGTATTGAAATTTTTGCACTGGGGAAAGATATGCATTATGGTGTATTGCAGCCTTGAATGAGTCTGCAAATGAAGGCCACATAGTATAGTCGCCCGAAAACTTTGGCAGATCGAGTTGCGGCAAATTCATCATTTGAGGGACTGAATCGACTACACCTTGGCGCATAGGCGAGGAAGACGCATTCGGTTGTTCATAAATTGATAAGTTCGACTTATCCATATGGTTTGTTATGTACGTTTCGGCATCTTCAAAATGCTCCTCAATTACTTCGAAAACATTCATCTCGAAATATTCATAATCACGCCTTTTCTCAACGGGAACAGCGAACGTTATTTCAGCGTTGAGTTCGTTCGCTTTGTCCCAGTATTCATTCAATGTACGCAATCGATTCTTCAAATAGGGCGCTGTATAATTTTCTACGCCTCTATTTTTTGTATTTGATAACAACCTATCGATATTTTGTAGCAGCAAAGAGGCTTCAGCCATACGCCGTACAACTTTAGTAGCTTCCGCCATGTTTTGCGGAAAAATTTTAAAAATGCGCTCAAATCTAAATATTTTTTAATTCTGCACTTTGTTTGTTTATGTAGGAGGAGATCCGGCTCGAAGGACCATTTGTATGGTAAACAATGATTGTTACCGAGATGTATGCTCAAAAAATTTTTAATGCGACGATCTCCTCCTTACCTTACTTGAAGACCTTGTTGTCAGGCTCTGACCAGATGGAATTTTTGGACTGTATTTAGCGTGTGATTAAAAAAGAC
>JAQQRF010000046.1:0-151181 GCA_030523145.1 Trissolcus brochymenae | reverse complement strand
AGTTCGCCATCACGACCCGTGAGATCTTCTGGGGTTCGCATAAAAAACACATCCCCTCCTCCGGAAGCAATTCGTTCTTGTTCCCTTTGCTAAAAAATGATTTTTTGTTTATTAGACCCGGGTAAATATTTTAATATTTTATTTCTTTATTTCCCCCACTTTTTTTTTTTTTTTTTTTTTTTTTTGAAGAAAACTATAATGCTTGTTTTCTTTTGTTTAGACAACAATATTATATTCGAGAAATCGATGGTCTGTATTTGGCTGGACAACAGTGTCCCCTATTTGAAGTTCCCGGACCGAATTCAAAACGTGCGAACAATTTTGTCCGAGATTTCTTACAGGTCTTCATCTACAGATTGTTTTGGAAATCAAAAGATACACCTCGAAGAATCAAAATGGATGACATCAAAAAAGCGTTCCCTAGTCATAGCGAAAGCAGTATCAGAAAACGTTTGAAACTATGTGCAGATTTCAAAAGAACAGGTATGTGTTTTTAAATACATTTTCTTCATTCTGTAAAGCTCGAAACAATAAATTAGCAATTTTATTCGTTGATTTATTTTTTCAGGTATGGATTCCAACTGGTGGGTAATTAAACCAGACTTCCGATTGCCAACCGAGGAAGAAATGAGAGCTACAGTCGCCCCGGAAGTTTGTTGTGCTTACTTCAGTATGATCGCAGCTGAGCAGCGATTAAAAGATGCTGGGTACAATGACAAATGTATCTTTGCTGATGAAAATGAGAATGACGATCCAAAAGTGGAAGACGAGACTCAAGTTGCACCCTGGAACACTACCCGCGCTTACATTCAGGCAATGAAAGGAAAATGTTTGCTCCAACTTACAGGAATGGCCGATCCTACTGGTTGTGGCGAAGGTTTTTCGTATATTAGGGTTCCTAACAAACCAACTATAAGTAAGGTAAATATAAAAATGACAATTGTGAGAGATGAGATGAATGGCATAAAAGACATTTATTAATTGTAACTTGAAAATATGTACCATCAGGAAGAGCAAGAAGCTCAACCCAAAAGAACTGTCACAGGAACCGACGCAGATTTGCGTAAATTATCGCTCAACAATGCGAAAGCATTGCTGCGCAAATTCGGCGTTCCCGAGGAAGAAATCAAAAAATTGTCTCGTTGGGAAGTCATCGACGTTGTGAGAACTTTATCGACAGAGAAAGCTAAAGCTGGCGAGGAAGGAATGACAAAATTCTCACGAGGCAACAGATTTTCAATCGCTGAACACCAAGAGCGATACAAGGAAGAATGCCAGCGAATTTTTGATCTTCAAAATCGTGTTTTGTCATCAGCGGAAGTACTTAGTACTGACGAAGGTAAATTTGAATGAATTATAAACTTGATATTCACACAAAAAACGTTTTTATTTTGCAATGGTAAATTGATTTTTTTTCAACTCGCAGGAGAAAGTTCTGAAGAAGATGGTTCTGACATCGAAGAGATGGGCAAAAATATCGAGAACATGTTGTCAAACAAAAAGACTAGTACTCAACTTTCGTTAGAGCGTGAAGAGCAGCAACGCCAAGAGTTGCGAAAAATGCTGATGAACGAGAATCAAGATCAGGATAAAAAATCAAAAGACAAGAAGAGAACCGACGAAGACGACAGTCAACAGCAAAACAAAATGAACGCTCAACAAGACCGAGTTCTGAAGATTTACCGAACTTTCCATAACACCGCGGAGAACAAAGATTTCACCCGGGTGGAAATAGTGCGCAATCAAGCAGTGATTGATGCCTATCTAAAGATCCGAACGTCCAAAGACGAAACGTTCATCAAACAATTCGCAACGCTAGACGACGCGCAGAAGGAAGAAATGAAGCGAGAAAAACGTCGTATCCAGGAACAACTTCGACGCATCAAACGCAACCAAGAAAAGTTGGGCAATGTGAATCCAAATACAAATTTGAATGCTTCGAGTACTCTTGAACGAGCATCCAATAATTCGACTCATTTAGCCTCCCTGTCCAGTAACAGTAACAATCCGTTCAGTAGTTTCCAATCTACTCTACCGTCCAAAGCATTGAAAACTGAAGTGTCCCCTCCTAAGCGTAAAAAGCCAAAACTAAAACCAGATCTCAAGCTCAAGTGCGGTGCCTGTGGAAATGTCGGACACATGAGAACTAACAAAGCTTGTCCTCTTTACCAAAGCAGTATGACCAATACTGCTCCAGTTAATGTTGCTATGACCGAAGAACAGGAAGAAGAGATTGAAAAACAACTTACTTCTGATGATCAGGATTTGGTCAATATTGATGGAACTAAAGTCAAACTTTCGTCAAAACTTATCAAGGTTGGCTAACAATTTGTTTTTGATTGACGAAAGGCATTAAACTTTTGAAATAATATGTTGAAAATTAATCTTTCGTTCAATTTTCAGCACGCTGAAGAAGTCAAACGTCGAACTCTGTTATTAAAAGTACCAAAAGATGCTGTCAACTCGAGGAAGAGACGGCGAGCAATTGGAGACGACCATTGCGATTACCTCAAAAGGCACCAAAGGCCGGCTAACAGAAGAAGAACTGATCCGGTCGTTGTGATGTCGACGATTTTAGAAAGCATCCTCAACGAGATGAGAGATCTGCCGGATGTACAATTGTTCCTCTTCCCGGTTAATCCAAAAGTAGGTTCTTATGCAAATTTGGTTGATGTTCTGATCAGAAATATGTAATAAAAAGTGTCTTTCTTTCTGCAGACTGTACCAGATTATAAAAAAATAATTCAGAGGCCCATGGATCTGCAAACAATAAGAGAGAATCTGCGCCAGAAGAAATATCAGAGTCGGGAGGAATTTTTGGCTGATGTCAATCAAATTGTTGAGAACTCGAATCTGTACAATGGTCTCAAACATCCACTGTCGATCGCAGCAAAACGTATGCTGGACATGTGTGTCGAAAGACTCGCCGAAAAAGAAGACAGACTGATGAAACTTGAGAAGGCAATCAATCCTCTGCTGGATGACAATGACCAAGTGGCTTTAACTTATATCTTAGAGAATATTATCAACAATAAACTCAAGTCTCTGCAGGACGCTTGGCCGTTCCTTAAACCAGTAAATAAGAAACTGGTTAAGGATTATTATAATGTCGTCAAAAATCCTATGGACTTGGAAACTATTGCGAGCAAGGTTGCAGGTTTGTATAAAAATTTATTGTCGTAAAAGTGAAATGAATAAATGGCGAATGAATTCTATTAAATGGTTTTGTTTGTAGCGCATAAGTATCACAACCGTGAGGAGTTCTTGAAAGATATTGAACTGATTTCCATCAACGCTGCTCTCTATAATGGTCAAGACTCGCCTTTCACCAAAAAGGCTGAAAACCTTTTGAAAATTAGTAAAGAAACACTGGATGAGGTAAATTATTCACTTTCTCTTTTCTAAAAATAATAATATTTTTTATTTTCATGAATTGATATTGATTTTTGTTTTCAGTATGATGAACATCTCACACAACTAGAGAGGAACATCTCATTGGTGCAACAGCGCGCAATGGAACAAGCTGGTATTGATACATCTTGGATGGGTCCTGATGAAGAGAACTATACCATTCCGGAACCAGATTTCAGAGAGGTATTGAAAGAATAGAATTTGAGTTTGCGATTTCAAACAAATATAAATAGTTACACGTTATTTTATTATTATTTTTAGAGTCACAATAGTTCCCCTGATAATACTTACGAGAAAACTGGTATGGACGATTATGATTTCGTGGATGTTGAAGGAGACCAAGAACATTTGCAGTCAAGAGGTCTTAGGAAGAAAGAAAATGTCCTTGAAGAAGATTTACAATTCTCCAGTGAAGATGAGTTTGATGAAGTGCCATTTGTTGGAGAAGTACATCACGAAGCCATGGATGTGGACACTTTGGAAATAGGTAAATTTCAACACAATGTTCAAGTGAACGAATTTTTATCTCAAAAGAAAAAAATTTGATAAAAATTTATTTTTTAGCGACACTAACAGGTGGAATTAGAGAGGCAAGTGAAATCCCAGCAGACGATGACAGCCAACAAGCGGCCGAAGCCATGGTGCAGTTAGGGAATGTTGGATTTTATGTTGGTGAACAGCCTTTACTGCAACAAGGTAATTTTTTAAATTTAGATATAAATTTTTTTCGTAATAAGAGTCCTGTTTTTGTTTGTAGAAAATTTTGATACGAATTTCGTTCTAGATGAAAGCATTGACGTTGATCCGAACTACGATCCGTCAGACTTTCTTATGGTGGGGCTGCCAAATCGAGAAAACAAACAGGAAACCAAGATTCAGGATGATTTGGCTGTATCTGAAAGTGACGAAGAAACAGAAACTAAAGAACCGCTGAAGATAGAATTGCAACAGACTCCTCCTGTCGAAGAAAGCGGCGACCTTTGGTTCTAAAAATGTCCCTCGTTTTAGCACCGTATTGTAAAATACATTGTTAGATAACTGTTAAAAAAATGGAATTATACGTTTTATGGATTAGTTCAAACTGCTTGTATGTTTTTGGAATATTATTTATTGGAATTAAATTTGTATGACTTATTCAATTAGCAAAGTTATTTATGTAGTAAAAACAATACATTATCTTTCAATGTAATAAAGGGATTGGTTTGTGTCTTGTTGGCAAAATGCTTGAATTAATCCGGACGTTGAAAATTGTAATTTAAATGTATTATAATAAAATAGTTAAGTTGACAGCAATGCTCTTTTTTGTAAAGACTATTATATTTATCTGTTATAAAAGTAATATCTTAAACTATGTTTATTACAAAATGTACAAAATAAATATGAAAAACTACAATAAATATGAGATTTGAATAAAATAAGCTTTGTTTTCTTGATTGATGAAAATAAACCGTTTAATTTTTTATCAGTCAATTTATTGTACTTCTTACAATTCATAAAAGAGATAAAACAGTCTAAATATCAATTTGAAATATTTTCATTGTACACAAATAACATGGCTATAAAATATTCTGTTTATAAATTGTATCCATATTGTAGATATAACATGATTCAAATTGATTTGATAAGTCTCGTATATTTCATATAAAAATAATCGTTTGATTTCGTTGATCAATCATTCAGCATCAGTTTTGAGCATATATAATATATTATAACTATTATTATCAGGAACTACTGTATGTAAACATGCTTCGAATAAATGAAGCTTTTTACTATGGCCAAGGTACTAAAATTTGCTTAAAATTACCAAAAAAAAAGCCCAATGTCAAAAGCATTGTTCTTATTAATAAAATTCGTAATTGATTTCAAACGCGAAATTATAATTTCGCAGTGTAAAAATTAAACATTGTCAAACTATATGCGTAAAACACAGAATTCTACAATAAAATATAAAAGTATTGCACACGCTAAGACATTTCCTTCGACATTTGCAGCATAACGAAATTTAAAAATCATGATCTTGTATATCAACTTGTATACGTTTTAAAAATCTCACCATAAAATCTATTAGTTAACAAAGAAATACATCGAAAGTTAAAAGGTTGACAACAATTATGTTTGTCAAGTCAACAATTAACAAATTAAAATTGATAAACTCGAGTATATAAAACTGTTTAACTCGTGCAAGTGTAACTAGACAACGTTTCAGTCAATATGCTTTTTATAAAAGAACACAAGCAACGACAAAAAGATTAAACGTTTTTCGAGCTAAAAGAAGTCCACAGAGTATCTATTGTAAAATATAATCAAATTCATTTCTTGAGTATTTAATTATCAGCGTTTCTCATGTCCTTAATGATTCACTTTTCTCAGTTCCTCGAGCTAAAAGTTAAAAAACCATTTATTATAATATTAACAATTCATGAGAACATACAACATTTTTAAGCGGGAAAACAATTCTTACTTCTTTTTCTTCATCAACTTCATCATCATCATCTTCTTCGTCCGATCCATGAACTGACGCTGCTGGAGTTGTGTGTCTTGAAGAAGAAGGCGAGGACGGTTCACTGATCGGCCGAGGATATCTCATCTTGTGAGCTCCTCCTGCTGTCATTTCTGATGCCAATTCTGGATACACTTTGATCAGCGCTGATATTCTCGCTTGACGATAATACTGAAAACAATGAAACAAAATTGTCAACGAGATTATATTTTTTAATACAATATCTTCATGAATATTAAAGACATACAATCCCTAGATTTCTCCAATCTAACAAGTCACTAAGTCGCTCAGTTCTGTTTCTCTGAATGATGCGTTGTCGACGATTCAGTCGAGCAAAATCGTACATGTATTGAGCAAGTTGTTGAATCGTATTTTCAAGACCGATGAATCTTCGATCGACAATATAAATTCCGTAGCTCATTGGGTCGGCTATGTGCTCTTCCATAAAACATCCAAAACCAGATAGATTGGTAGTTATACTGGGGATACCCATGACTGTACATTCGGCAGGTGTGTAACCCCACGGCTCATAATAAGATGGGAAGACACCCAAGTGACAACCTCGGACAAACTCTTCATAATCCAAACCAAAGAGAGGATTTGTTGAGGAAAGAAATTCTGGATGGAAGACAACCTGAAAGAAATCAACATTGTTAGTAATTTCATCTCAAATTAAATGCATCATTTACTAAAAGAGATAATTAGTTTGCCATTCATTTCACCTTGACACGATCGTGGACAGAATTAAAAAGATTGCAACGTCGTATGGAACTCAGAACTGGGTCGTTCCAGTCATCAATAATATTGTGAGTCGTGACAGGTGGCAAACCGTTTCGTTGCAAGGCAAATAAACATCTGGAAATTAAAAAGTCCAATTAGTTAGATTGTACGCGCTGTTGAATACATATCAGGCCATATTTTATGTGTACCTTTTCATTTTGATGATGTCTTCCTTTAAAAGTATTTCTTGGCAGTCAGGCATGCGCCCGGACAAACACATCTCGTACATTCGTTTTCCAATTTTTTGTTGAATGTCGTTAATAGTGTCTCGCAATGATTTAGTGACCTATAAAACGATTGAAATGTTTTATGTTCATCAAATCTGTAAATATCTTCAAAAATAAAGAAAAAAATACTAACAGCATGACCACGCAGCGATTCCACGTTAAAATTATTAGTTTTCGCCGGGAATATGAGAAAAGCGACGATTGTGAGATCAGGTCTTGACGTTTTTAGGTAGTGGTTTAGCCTGGCGAGAGCTTCGATGAAAATATCAGCTCCCTTGTTTCCAAACTCGTACCGTCCAGCAATAAAAAAGTACAAGGTTTTGTCCAGGTCAAAATCATAATGTCCGTAAAAGTGGCCCCGCACGAATTCATTGATCTTTTCCTTGCTAAGAGCATGCAAGTTTTGGAACTCGTGCAATGCAGAAAACTTTTTCACATTCAGGCCATTGGGAGTTATTACGTCGGGTTTCCTTTTCAAAAGATGCTCAGCTTCGAGGCCAGTAATGTCTGATACTGTTGTAAAAATATGACACAAGTGAGCAGCGGCTCTTTCCATGCAGTATCTGTGGTAAATCTGTCGTTTCCCTGCTTCTTCGTCAACATTAAACTAAAAATGAATTAGTTCTATTTATTCGTGAATATATATTTCTTTGTTTATCATATTGTAGACACATAAATAATATAAGATAAAAATGAAATTCATTTTATAAAATAGGGCGGATCTGACATATCATAAGTCTGAGTCTGAAAGAATGTATGAGCTAGAAATCTGTACAAAAAACCAGTCCCAGGTCAAATAATTTTCATATTTTTTAAACAGTTTCTTTTTTACCTTGTCCAGATTATTGTAAAAATCAGTCTTTCCAGCACACAGGTATCTTCCCAGAAGAGTTGCATGGGTTGTAAAAACAGTTGCCACATCGATATGTCTTGTACGCAAAGCGATAATTCCAACTCCTGCTTGCCATTCATGACAATGAACAACAACCTTTGGTTTGCTTGATGAATAATCTTCAACTGCTTTTCTGGAAAAATAAATACTCAACGTTAGACATGTATGTCAACAAAATTTGGATAAGACCGTTTGTAATATACCTGAATTCCGTGATAAATTGACAAAGTAAATAACCAAGAATGACAGCATCATTAGCCTCGACATCCAAATGAGGAATCCCGACGTTGCATTTGTTCCAAAGCTCCTGTTTATATTCGTCCAGTTTCCAGGCTGCACTCCCAATGTCAAACAAAATAATCTGCGGGTTACCGTCGACCAACCAAGTGCCTGTCACTACCTTAAAAACAATTCACATTAACATGCTGACTATACAACAAGTTGGCTCATGAAATGTGTCGAATTGTGTTTCAAGTTTTCATCGAAACTGAAAGTTTATTCAGCAAATTTTTCGAGTCTAAAAATAATGACACTATTTAAGGTAGCTTATATAAACTGTTGTTTTGTTAAAACTATGATCTCCAATTGGACAACCGCCAGTGTTTGGCAGTATAGTTGAAAGTATAAATTTAATAATTGTCATTTCGCACTTTGAATCCTTGATCTCTCATAGCTCGCGTGGCTTTGCTAAGTGGATGGTCGCTCGGGAATTCCACTTCCTCGACTTCGGTCCTGGCACAAATTTCTTTGTAGGGCCCAATTAAACAATACTGGTCCCCCATTTCTTCGGTTGAAACATAGGCTTTTGATCTAATCACCGTATATATTCCTCCCACTGAAACAAATTAATGTTAATTTTAATAAACAAACGTTATTTTCAATTATGAAGTCAAACTAATTATTAATTACAATATGTAACTAATACATACAATTACAATATGTAACTAATACATACAATTACAATATGTAACTGAAATTTGAATTAGAAAATAATTATTATTGATAACTAATTACAAGTTCATTATTTACCTTTATTAGCTGCTTCCCAAGCAACTTCAAATGTCCACCGATTTTCCATCTGAGCGGAAAGTCCATGATCCATGAAGTCAAGTAAATCATTTTGACTGTCCATTCGGTAAAACCGCCTTGAAACACGTTCTCGTGACATGTCGACGAATCTTCTGTCAAATTAAAATTTACTTTTTTTTTAATAAGAAATGCAGCGTTAATTATTGAAACCGTTACTGAAAAAAGAGCACACTGACGATTTGCATCTAATGATTGGAATCTTCAACGTGGTGTTTAAAAATAAACTTGCTTGTTACAGCCTGGTTGGTAAGAAGGAATAAAAAATATAACATATAGATGAGAAAATAAAAGAGAAAATTGTTGTCACTTGATATTCGAGGTGTCATATTTCAAGTGTTCATAAAGTTTGTGTATTGTTTTCAGATGTAAACAATTGCAGTTCCGACTCAAAAAACAGGGGTAGCGAATTTGAATTGTTTAGCTTTTGACGTGAGATGCATTTTTTATGTCAACGTAAACAACGCGTGCAACATTTTCATTCATCAAATTCGACCGATTTGAGTACACGTAAGCGGCTGATAAAATCCGCCCGAAGGTGTCTAATATTTGGAATTTTTAAATTGTTGATTGCGTTACCTTTCGTCGACGACGGCGAATTATTGTCGGGAAGAAGCTAAACCACCGGTTTAACGGTTACAAATCCGTCGGCACTGACGATTCCAATGTGTTCGAGGCGAAGGTCACTGTAAAGGTCGTACGGTTAAATCCGAACTGAAGATCTCGTAAAGATCTCTCTCCATCGACTCACGTTGACTTATTCACACTCGGTTCGTGCGCGCCGTTGTGAACTACTCTTTAGAGCTTGAGAGTTGTGATTGGTTCCTCGTTTGGTGATGCAGTCCTGATGGATATCACTGAAATATATGGTAATAACTAGAAGCGGGACGAAAGCAAAATTTCTCAAAAAGGTATTTCGTTCAAATCAAATTATCAGCATCATTCAAAATTTATTATTTTCAAGTTAGGTTAGGTTAGGTTCGCAAAATTTATTTTGTTTTAAATAAATAACAACTATCTGTTAGAAAATATTGAATATAGAATCGGTTCTGAAAATGCTAATCTTTATTTTATCTTTATCTTTAGTTCAAATTCGATATCAAAAAGATAATGTTTTTTTGTCAACATACAGTCTTTAAGATTTGTGTGGATTACAGATAAGTATCTTCCTTGCTCGAGTTTTGATCAAATATGTATGGTTAATTGTCTTTAAAACAATACACATCGGTTTTCTGGTTTTAAAGAACGCTTCCAGATTTTATTCTTCAAGTTTACACATTCCGTAGCAAAACATTCTTTCGTATATCCCTGTACAATATTTGTAAATAATTTTCTGTATAAAATATATAATATTTGGTTAAATTTTTTTGTCGAATAAAAGTTAGAAGCAAATTGTACATCGCAAACAGAATAACGGCTTTTTAAATTTAATTATTGTCCATTAAATTGACCGGAGAAGGACGCAAATTTTGTTGATATTCGCCGAACAACATTGCCGCCAACCAACGGTACTGCTCTTCTTTCGATGCACCTGCTATAGTATAGCCAAAATACGGATTGTCTTTGCACCTAAAACCAAATTTAAATTTTTTATTCTATCAACCAAACACTATTATTAATTTAAATGTTCAAAATATATACCTAGTTGGTTTATTATTTTTTATTATAAAAGTTATCGACCACCTGAAACAAAATTTTACAAAACCACATGAGAAATTTTTCATAATTTAAAAGCAAAAAAAAAAAAGCAACACCAAAATAATACAAACCCCATTTGTGGATTTCTTTTCGATTCGTGTCCCAAGTACCATACAATGTCTTCGATTTTCCATTCGTGCAACTTGACGGAACATACTTTGTCTTTGTAGCAACTAAGTTTGGCTTGGCTGAATTCGAATGGATAAGTTTTGAAGCTTTTTGAACGGGTGTCTGCAAATTTGAGTTCACCAAAAACAGTCATCGGTGGTTTCACCTAAAACAAACAATAGATAATTTTCCAAAACATTGTCAAAAAAAGGTGAGCTTTCAAGTTCAATGACAATCTGCCAATTGCTATAGTTAATATAATTTGTGCGGACTTTAGATTACATGAATCAGTCTGTAATTTAAGAATCTGATGTATTTTAATTGGTGCTCTGTCTTTTTAAGGCTGTAAACAATTGAGCAAATTTGAATTTTAATGATCGGACATAATCGATTCACCACGTGTTCATACAACGACTTTTGCGCATCGAATTGTGTCCGACGCGCTTGTGTTTGCCACTCCACTTTCATAAACACGAGATGTGAGTCAGGTTCACTTAAACAACATCCTGTTTTTCTCCGAGCCGTTTCTTTCATCTTCCGCTCCACACAATCTAACGAACCGGAAACGGACAAGTTCATCACGGCAGTTCACTTGTTTTATTATCATCATTTTTTTCTTTACGATCAATTACTTTTTACAGTCTTTGTAAATCTGCTGAAAATCATGCACAAATTAATACTTTATCTTAGCTCCGAACTTTATAAAATATCAGATATCAGATTTATTGCTTTTGTTCATTGTATTCAGGCCCGGAGTCAATTGATTTACTTATGAAAAGTTTGAATAGAAATGACGAAAACAATCCTTAAGACAGAGTCGAATGTCTGTTTTGTATAAGATTTGGCATGGCGAAGATGTGTATACTGTTTAGTCTTTGACAAGTTTCTTAAAAAAGAATTTAATTACAAACCCACCAGAGGAACGAGTTCTTTGTACAGTCTGTCTTTCTTCAAAATCAGGACGTTATTCTTTCGGTCCTCGGAGGCCCAGTATCCCCATCTTGCCACCACTTCCAGTACCTTTTCGCTGTGATGCAGTGGTCGTTCCAAAGATCCATGCAGACAATACTCTTCAAGGCACAGTTCGTACGCTGGAACGTCCGTTTTTGATGACAATTCACAGCAGATGTCAAACGCTGTTTTTTGTGGTCCAATCTAAACATTAAATTATACAATCAATTATTGTTTTTGCTCATATTTAAACAATTGATGACAAGCCTTTGTTGGATGACAATAGAAATATTCAATTTAAACATTCGTTTTGAATCATAAAATTAGTATTTATATAATAGCACAAAAATGAGCTAAGAAAGTAACGCATGATTCATGTATGAATAATGGCAGCTAGTGACATAACCGGAATTTTATGAACCAAGGATATCAAGTCGCTCGGAAAGACTGGATGCCAATCGAAATTATTATTAATGTGTTCAATGTCGCTTTTAATTTAATCGTAACGCTGTTTATTTTTATTTTCCAGGCGTCCTTACCGTCACGTTCACGCACTCGCCGTCCTTCGAGTTGATGTAGATCCACACCTTGAGGTCCCCAGAAGGTGCTCCCCACATGCCGTTGCTAGTTACGTGCATCTCCAGCACTTCGAGCATCCTCGCTTCTTTGGCAAGATCTTCTTTGGATAACTGGTAGACCTCCGGATAAAGTCGGATCAGATCACCGAGGACTTGGGTGTCACGAGCGTCCCATTCTTCAGCCATGCTGTCGTTCGCGTGCATCAACGTTGGGCCCCAGATGGCCGAGATGTTCTCCACGTTCATGAGATTTTTCTCGCTCTTCTGACAGATGCAGTGCAGGTGGCCTAAAATTCTTCTCAACGTTGCCGACGCGATTCCATTCAGCTTTTGCAGGCAGTTTCTGTACGCTTCGACTTTGCCTTCTGCATTCTCCGAGGCTGCGACAAAACCAACCATGTGTAACATTTTGTTTACAAATGACGTATCGAAAGGGACGAGTTATGAATTACTACAAAAAAGTAAGTTCCATATTAAAAAATAATACCAATAATAAATAGATTCTGAAAATAGATCTGAAAAGTTCAGCTCAGACGAATATTAATGTCTGTCATTGTTCGAACAGTAATTTGACAATGATTTGATTCCTCATTGAACGATGGACGTTAAATAAGAATGTACATTTCCAAGAACACACAAGACCGCTCGTCTTTTGCTGTTCGTGGCGTTTGTCGTAATCTGGCCATTGACAATACTCGTCAGCATAATCATTTGTCATTATTCCATTATGCTGAAAATGATTTGAAACGTTTGCAAATTGGATTCCACGTTGACTTCTACGATGAATCATGCAAGAGCCATGCATCAGCGCGACTGAAAAAAGATCTTTAACGTGATTGAGTTCAATGCACTAAGAAAACTTCCGTCGATGGTGCGACAATTTAGAAATTAATTTTTTTAATCGTGGACAAAAATGATTGCTCTATGTATAGATGTCGCGATTTTTTATTGAAATTAAAATTATAACAAAAACTATATCATTTTTTCTTTGAAAAAAAATTATTTTAAAAAATTAAATTCAATCTAATAGATTTTTTAAATGAAATAATAAAAGTCAGATGCAATCATGCAATCGGTATTTTTTGCACTGAATTTAAAAAAGAGCCGTCATGGATAATATTATTTTCCACGAGTTCATCGATACAAACATTTTTGTTGAAATTATTAGCAGAAGTTGCGATCAATTTTAATTTAACAAATTAACAATTTTCGATGTCAAGCTTTGATTGCTGTGAGAAATTCGTTCATTGTAATCAACACGTCAAAAATAACCGGTGCAAGGCGGTTGAAACAAGTGACATTTTTATTAGACTGAACTGTAACCTAGGGTCATTGAAACCGATGCTTATAAATTGATACAAAATTATTTCTTAAAATTACGAAACGATTTAAGCAAAATTGATCATGGATTATTGATGCAGGTCAAAGACAATAAACGATCTCAACTTAGGACTATCATAACAGTCAATTAAAAAGCAAGAAAAAAAGAATTACCAAACATTCTGTGGTATTAATAAAAACACTATAAAGTTCTTTTGTAAAACATTTATCTCGCTGATAAACAGGAATCGCGTGAATCAGACTAAAGTTGATCTGTCAACCCTGTCAATTTTACTTATTGAACTGCGCTTGTTATTTCATCCTATCTACCAGTTTCCTTCATTGAGTCTTAAAATGTTATCATTATAGTTTTAATATTACAATTTTATGATTGCATTTTCTTTTTCGCAGCCAAATCTTGGGTAATGAGTTTCCTAGGTGTCATAGCAATTGCTCCATAATAACTTATGCAACGAAAAGTGCTAATGAGATACCTCGAAACATTGAACCAATTGAAAATTGAGTTTAGAGATGTAGCGAGGCCGTTTTCTTGCACATTTTTTGGCTCGCTTCTTGTTGCGTCTGTCATTGTCTATGAGTTTGAAAACGAACAACAATGAGAAGTGCGAAAATGAGATATGCCTTACCGGTAATTTCACATAGTTGCCCATAAATATCCGGGGGAAAGAGTGGCTCAGGCAGGTCTCTAAGAAACCTCCTCAATACGGTTGCAACGTCGTGTTCTGAATACGAAGATCGGGTTATCTGAGTGGCCCACGCGTCTCGTCTAAGTGCATCTAATAATCTTGCCACTGCGCTGCTTGATCCGCTTCGACGGTAAATACCCTCGCACATTATTCCTACAAAAAAGAAGCAACATCAACTTAACAAATCTTTGCGTTTAAAATTGTTCATATCCAATGAGCTCGAATAGACGTACTTCGATTGATTTCGTTAGTTTAATTGATTGTCCAAAATTTGATTAAAAATAATAAATCAGAAAACAATGTAAAAATTGCAGAGGAAGTAATCAAGTAGTCTCGAGAAAATGATGGCGAGTTTATGAGTATGGTTATCGTTCAGCAGCAATTAAAGAGCATGGATGCTATTATATTTTGATAGCAGTTAAATTATGTTATACGCAATAACGTGTATGCACATACGTTTCCCGGAAATTGAGTCGGCGTGGAGTCACGCTTGTCAGTGCAACGCCAAGTATCGCTATTCTTTTTCTCTTTCGATTCCCCACTTTTTTTCCCACGGCTCATATATGATTCGCTATAGTCGCGTTTACAGTCAACTCGTGTGCCACAATGCCTTGTATCACCGTATGCATAACGCGGTCGAATGAAACTCGCAGACCTCATCAATTTCCAATTTAACGTTCATACACGCGAATTCAAATTTTGGCCCACTTTGTATTTTACAATTTAAATACATTTTTTTATTATTAATTTTTATCTATTCGTCATAAAATTATTTATTACCATTGATCTACTATCTTTGATTATATCACTCAAGCTTAATATAAAAGTGAGTTGTAGAGCATTTAAATTGATTTTAATTTTGATTGTTCTTCTTTTCAATTTAAAAATATGTTTTGACGAAGAAGTAAAAGAACAAAATTGTAAAGCAATGGTAATAATGAGATTAATGCGAGCACTGAGTTTGTTATAGGGAAACAAATAGCATCCAGTTACCGTGAGCATAAATAAAGTTGATGCATTTGTCGAGGATGACGGGAACATTGTCTTGAGTGAGTTGTTGTTGTTCCAACGCAGGGCCGCAGTTTGTCGCAGCTTGATACAAAGCGTGCTTCCAAGTGGGGACTCCCCTCAAGCCCGGAGCTGTCAGATGTAAAGCACCCTTACGACCCGTATCCACCACTACAACTGGAACGTTTTCTGAATCCGCAATTGGTCCTTCCTGTTCCCTCACCACTGATTAAACCAAATTTTGAATATTAATTCAAATCTAATCTATCGTGAAAATTACATTTAAAATCGTAATAACAAAAATTAAAATTAAATTAATTAAATTTGTTCTCGTTTAATGTTCAAATGTATTTTCATTTTTTTTTTTTTTTCAAATAAAAATTGTTGTTTTAACATTCTTATTGTGACCTGTCATATTAGTCGAACAAAAAAGATTTTACTTTATCAATGAATGACTCATAAATAATGAGTAGATTGAATATAATCATGCAAATTGATGCGGATAGTGGCTCGATGCAAAATTTTTGCACATTGAATAAGTTTCAATGTGTTACTCCGTTCTTTGCAAAATTGTTGGCTCACGTTTGTTCGGCAAACGGCGTTTCATAAAACGCACGTCGTTTTACGTTGACATTCGCTTGAAACTCGACACTCCAAAATACGTCCCGCAAATTGAATAACCGTCATGACAAAACAAAAGGTTCGCACGCGCCGACACCCTGTGTAAACTCAGCTGGACAGAATTCAGATGACAATTTCTTCGTTTAGAAAAACTAGCACAACTCAAAAGTGACGACTATCAAAAATCAACAACAACATTTGTCTTGTCCAAAAACTTTTCATATTTTGTTATAAAAATGAAAATACACAACAAATGTGAATTTAAATCCAATGATTGATTACCTATACAGCGTGCTTTTCTCAGATCTATAGACTCCAAGTTTCCTCGATCCACGGTTGCATAATGTGTTGCAAATATGTGATATTTGTAAATCAACGTTCGCTGTTGCAACAAAAGCCACGCGTGTTTCCACGGACTTGTTACTCCTTCCTAAAAGCAGTCATTTCAATTGTCATTCAAATATAAATAACGTTCACGCAAATTTTGCAAAAAATTTTTAAAAGCTCGTGTACCTTCACATAAGCCCAGCCAGCCAGAGTAAAGTCAGTTGTATATTTGGGCAGGAAAACAGGTGCGACAGTTTCCAATATCTTCTGAGCCCACATTCGTCTCTCCATGATACTCTTTGCATACAACAAATGAAACTCAGATCTTCCCTCGCCGCTGATTGCTATACAGTACACTGTCTCCCCGTCGACATTTCTATGAAATAATAAATTAATAATTTGTCAGCCACGAAAAATTATAATAATTAAACAAAAAATATATATACTACAAAATTGGACAAATATTTTATTTAATGTGCAAAGTGATTTTCTTATCAGTATCATATCTGTTACACCGCGTTCTACTTGAACCGCAATTGAAGTACGACCGCAAGTTACAAACGATTAACTTACTTAACATCTTGAAGAAGATGCACGCTCTGGGCGGTGGAAAGTTGAATGACTTCTTTGCACGACGTCATATTTTTATCGGTATAGAATGTGATCTTCTGTTCGGCCAGCACCGCGTAACGGGTGACCAACTCCTTGGCTCGTTCAATACCAGTTCCGCATTTGTACAAAGTGCCCTTGTGCGTCGGGGGGTTCTGACTCAACGTCATTTCCGGCCTCGTCATCTTCCCCTTTGTCTTCTTCTTCTTTTGTGCCTCATTACCAGAAACTGGCTGGTCCTTCTGCCTGGGCAACCGCCATCTCAGATTCAGGCCTGAGCCGGAACCGTGACCTAATTTCTTCAGTTTCTGTATCACACTGTTCTTACGATCTTCCATCGGTTTACACGCAGCAGCTGACTCCGTTAGCCTGTCGCAATCCAACGTCGCGTACAGAGGATCAGGGTTCGTGACCTCTTCGGTTTTGGTTTCTGATATCCTCGGAGGGACGGCCGGTTTCTTCTTGTTCGCCAGGTGCACGAGTTTTGGCAAGAGTGCTGGGTTCTTGTTGGCGATCTTGTCGAGTTCCTCAACAGGGACCATCTCGACTTCATCGTAGTCATGTTTTGGCAACGAGTCGAACCTCTTGGGAGGCAGGGGCGGGTCCAGCGTCAAAGATTCCAGGTCCTCCTGGATCTCGACGTCCTCCACGGACTCGCAGATGCTGCCGCTGCTGTGACTGCTGGCGGTGGTGCTCGCGGCTAGAAGGGTCTCCAGCAGCGTCATGTCGTTGTTGTTCTCGTAAATAGAATCCGAGTCGTCAGTTTCGACCGAGGCTATCGGATCGAATTCCAAGATCACAGATTTGGTGCAGATCTTTCGTTCCTCGCCGCTCGTCGAGTCGGTGTTGGATCTCAACCTCAGAGGAGTCCAGTTTTCGTACAACGAGTTGACCACGGACATGTTGCTCTGAGCGGATTCGCCGGACAGCCTATTCTTAGTGAGCGAGTCCTCGATCTCCTCCATCAGGCTCATGTTCGGCTGGAACACCTCGTTCCTGGCGGTTTCAGCTTTCACGGTCGAGTCGTAGAAGTTCCAAGAGTCCGACCGGTAGAGTCTTTTGTCCGCCTCGATCTTCACGATATCGGTCGAGGTGCTGGAGCTGCGACCGGACGAGTCGCTCTCGGTTGTCCTGGACCTTCGTGAGTCCAAGGTGTCGCCGAAATCGCCTTCCACTCGCTCGGAAAAAGTGGAACTCAAAGTGTCATAACGACTGCTGTTGTTAGAAGTCACTGACTGAACTTCGTCATAGATACAGTCGTCGGGCAGTGGCGGCGGCGGGTAAACCGGCGGCGGAGGACTGTACCGGGCTTCCGACAAGTTTTCCTCGTTCTTCATGCACCGTTTAAGGTTCGTGTGCAGAGGACTGTAGAACGAGATGGAGTTAAAAATCTCGTCGCCGATCGGCAGCGAGGCGCACCGGTCCTCTGTGACCGGATTAGTGTTCTTGTCCACCTCGTCGGTCTCGTCCTGCGACAGGGCGGTTAGCCGTTTGGTTAGCAGGTTCTTTACAGATTTTTCCAGACGGATGCTGGCGTTGCGCGAGCTTGAGATCAAAGCACGACCTTTTACCGTGACTTTTTCCGACAAGCCCTCCTTGAGTTGCCTCGAGCTCGAGCTCAGGTTCCGGAAAAAGTCCGACGACCTGGACTCGTCTGACTTCTCTGACATGCTGGATTCACTTGGGCTTCGTGTTCGAACGGGCGACAGCGTGCCCAGCGATCGCGGAGCCGGTACAGGCTTCTCGACTCGAAAAATCGTTCTTGGTTTCGGCACCGGTTTCACGTCCATCTTATCAACCACTTGATAGTGCACTCGAAATCCCAACTCTCGGTCAGGATTTCGTACCGCGTTCTCATCAAAGAAACTGATGCCAGAAGTTCATCGACACAAGAGGGGGTCACTGCTTAAAAAAACGAAATCAAGAATCATAATTCTCGCAGTTTGCGACTTCACAACTCCTTCAATCGCGCTGACCGACTATACAGGTTTGTCGAGTCATAAATTAATCGGCGGATTGCAAAAAGGATCACGAAGGACAAGCTCTTAGTCATAACAATAATCGGACATCATTCGCATGTTTCACAGCTGTGCTCATAAGGCGTTGCTTAGAATGACACCGGCTTTGTTACGCCAACTCGTCGTCTTGCTCTTTTCACGTACGCTGCACAACTGTCTCATTGTTCATTTTGTTCATTCAGTGACTTATGAAAACAAGAAAACGAACAAATAAAAAAATGTCAACATCGGATAACCGATCGGCTATCACTGACACTGTACCGCACTTCCTACGTGAGAGCGGTCAAGAACTTTTTCAAGTCTAGTATTGTTTTTTAACGCGCAGCAATAACGAAAGATTGTTCGGCAGACTCTGAGCGGCTCTGTTATAAATAGCCGTCAAATAAACAGCACGATTAAAGCGTCAACACTTTCAAAGATCGGCTCTGTACTGGCGCGGACGAGTAGACGACTCTCCAACGGGACACAGTGACATGTTTCGTGGCAATAGCAAGATCGGTATTTCTGGAGATCGGTAATGGGTGTTTGCACTCGAGGTGCATTTTTGCTACCTGCACTCTACGAACAGATGGTCCGTGACCTTCGGATACCGCTCACCTGATTTGTCACCACACGCGCGCCCACACACCGACACACCTCAACTCGACGAAACAAAAAACGCCGATTTTTCGTTGCATCGAACGACTCTTCTCTCAACGTCCCATTCACTCTTATCGCACACGCATTATTTTCTCCCGAAGATAGTGACTGTGAGTCATATCGCGGCCACTCGAATGGCGTTTTCTCTTTCATCGGTGGCTTCAACTTTTTCTCAACTGATCCCTTGCCGATCTCTTGGCACGATTCCTTTGAAAAGTGGCCATGGTCAGTCGTCAAACGAAGGGATGGAATTTTTGTTTGCTTTTGACAATTTGACGGGCACGATTCTGAGTTACTTTCTTTCTTGCTTCGTTACGAACAAGACAGAACTGACACCGATCGGCCAACTCGCTCGTTCTCTGCTGCGATGCTCCCACTCGAGCCTTTCCCTCTCCAAAGTGCGGCCGATCTTTTCGCGCGTCAAATGCGCTCAGCTATTTTGCGTATGGCTGTATCGCACAAGAGAAAGAAACTATACATCACGTATACATCAAGTGCAAATGAAAATTAGGGTCTTTGCACCGTCGGCCACGTGACGAATCCAGAACATCAACTCCGGAGCAGAAATAGTCCATTTCGGATGAAAAACACTATGTTTTTCGCTCAACTACGTGCAATTTTGCTGACCTTATATTTCTGGTCCAGCTTTGATGCAGAGGCATTGTAATTTTGAAAATCGTGATTTCTTCCACGTAGGCGGTTGGAAAATTGCCCTCTTCTGAAAGGCAGAAATACAAAACTAGTAGAACAAACAGCTAGTAATTTTGTCTCTTCAGTGTAATAGTTTCTATTTTTTTGTTTTTTTTGTTTGGTTTTCGAATTTTATCGTTCTGGAAAGTTAGCAAGTTGAAGAGATAGGAAATTGCAGATTGTGATATGAGTTTTTGTATCAACTTTTGCAGAGTAAGTTTATTAATGTGGCTGTAAAAACTTATTTGGCGTGTAAATTGCACGTAGTGGTGATTAATCTTGGCTCATAAATAATGTATTATAAATGTTTACTTGAGTGTTAAACTCGACCTCAAGTTCTAAGCGAGCACATGCGATGTTTAATGTCGATAGTGAATTGTTTGCAGAGATGTACCAATCACAACCCGATTTAATTGAACTCGTTCATAAAAAAATCTGCCAATTTATTTGTGCATCATTAAGTTGCAGATGCATTTATGTAACGAGCCGTCAATGGGATCGGTAATGAATGGAAAATATAAATTACTTGTAGATGATCGTCAATTGTAAAATTAAATTATATGTAATTGTAAAAATTCTTTTACATTCAACATTTTTATTACACAGATGTGTTTTTATAATGGAATAAAATGATATAAAGTCGTAAACCTTTTTTTTTGTTTTTATCAACCAAATTCCAATTCGTCAAAAAAATTAATTTGATTCCAATTTATTTTGTGATTTTGGAGTTTAAAAGTTTTTTATTCTTAGAAATAAGTAACAAATTATTTAACGTATGAATCATAAAGAGCCGTTTTTTATGGATATCGGAAGCAATTTGATAATAGTTGTATCATTTTATCTGATAAGACCACAGCTATCGTATCAATTGTGTTATCACATTTTCGCGTTACCATTTTTTTTTCCATTTCCACATCTCATGTCAAAATCGAAAAATTTGTTTGAACATGCATTTTTCTAAAATACAAAGTACCGCAAAGTACCTATCGAATGCAAGAATTTCTCTGCGTCATCATTTCATTCGTGACTAACAGGATTAGGGAAAAAAATCTTCTTTTTACTATGCCGAAGTGTTCGTAAATATTATTGGATTTCTGTGAAAAATTATATTACAGTTGAAAATAATACACAGGAAGGTGGAAAAAAAATTAAAGAAAAGATGATTTCATGAAATTTAAGATGGAAACGGGACAATGAAAAAATTCAACGCATCTTTTACATTTCAATGAAATATTTATTATGATTGTATTATTTACCAAAGTTAAACAATGACTGACTATCAAATGGACAAATATTTGGCACAATTTTCGTAGATTCGCAGGAGCCACTGTCATTGACAGAGAAAGGAAACGAAAATTGCATATATAATTGAAAAGTTGAGCGCTGCTGTTGTAGGGCACAATTGACACTTTTTTCTAACTCTGTCCGAAAACCCTGCGGATCTGCGACCTCTGCCTATACGATGCTTTTGATCACATAACAATATGACAACTTTATTCCGATCATTTTCAGTTTTTTTACTTTTTTTCGCTTTTTGTTTGTTCTCCCTTCATTCAATTGGTACTTTCAAAATTGATCGTTTAATTATCAACGACTCACAGTGTTTCCCATAAAAGATTCTCCTCAAAGATGGAATAAAACGTTTATCTATTATATTTGAGCACTGCGATTCGTTTAAGAGTTAAAATATCTTGAATATGAGAGGGAATTTAAAATCCCAGTTTTTTCTTTTTTATCTTTTTTTTCTGAAAAATCACAACACTAAAGATCAATGGACTTGTGGTCATATTGACGACAACGTTAAGTTAATTAAAATACAAGTTTTTATAGAAAATATATTTTGGGAATATATATCAAATTTCTGAAATTGTAAATTGGACATTTGGAATTTTAGGAAGGATTGATTAGGAATGTCTATTTTTTTATTTTTGTTATTTTTTTAACAAAATTGGATTCAGCTTTTGTATTCATTAATAAAAAAGCGAAATAACTGTAGGAACAATTAGCTGCGCTCGAAAATTTCTGCGATTAAGCAGCTGCTGTTACAGTTCAAGGGGTTTACACGACTTTATAGCTTTTTTTGTTACTTTTAACTCAAAAATTGATTTTACCCTCTATCGTAAATTTTTTATTACATGGCTTTTAACGTTATATACTCAAAATAAGCTTTGGCATCACATTTTTTTTTAATTCATAATAAATAATAAAATAGGCTTTCCAATTTAAATTGAAAATTATAAATCAATATGTCAATGCCGAAAAAATTATTGGATAAAATGTCACTTGGATTTGTTTTTCCAAATGGATACCAGTCTTTATTTTAGCACAATTTTATTCAAAAATCTGAACTTGCGTGAATCAGTGGCAAAAAAGGGCCGGATGTAGTCGAGAGAAATAGAAATTTTGCATGAATCTATTTTTATAAAATGAATTTCAAATGAGAAAAGTGGACGTTTATGAAAAAAACAAACAAAAAAAAATAGATAAATGAATGAACATATTGATCTTCAAATTTCCAAAACACAGCACTTCCCCCTTGGAATTTGTTTACATATACCTATATGTAATACAGCATACAAGACGTAATTGTTACTAATACATGATTAATTATCAGTAATTATATTATCACATTTAGATTGTATTAAATTTAAGACGCTTTTTCTTGACGATCCAGTAGAAATGATTGCCCGTCTCAATGAACCCAATTCTAGAGTGCATGCAGTCAGTAAAATTAAATCGATCCCATTAAAATTCTTTTCTCCGTTTGAATTTTTATTCCGAACATTAGTTGCTATTAGCAATGTCTTTTCTCTGGATCATCGGTGGACGACGCCCGACTTTTCATATTTTTTAAATATTGAAGGTTGCATCATAGCAGACTTTGCGGCGAGTACGCTCATAATTGAACAATAAATCTAGGAAACATTAATGTAGAATAGTATCATGTAGTTCGTGTATAGTATACAGTAAGACACTTACGATCTAGTACCAAAGTTTCAACAGTTAGAGGATCATAACAATTAACTCATACTCTTACATGTTTTCCCTAATATCGCATTCGACCAAATGTTCAACGAAAGGCATCTTAAATTCAACATCCAACATAGTCATATCTATCTTACACAATTAATTTTACAACGTTTCGTATCAATTAATACAATCATTTTCAAGTCTGAGAGAAATTCTTAACTTTTCGCTTACATTCATTCATTCAACGTTTACTTTGTCTTTTTTTGTTTGTTAATTGAGAATGTATAATTTAAATGAATACGTTGTTCCAAATTTAGAAATGAATGTTCAATAAAAATTTGCATAATTTTAGTTTTAATTGGATTGAAATTATCGGAAAACATGACTGGTTTCGAAAACCCGACAATCTTTCTTTCAAAATTTGCACACATAACACTCACAAACTCATATGGAACTAATTCCCTGTTCGCTTTTGGAATAAATAGCGTTTGGCACGTCTCATGATTTACAAATTGCGGCACAACGTGGGTAATGTCTGTTTGCACTGAACGATGATTTACCGACTATATCAACAGTGTAACAACGAAGATACAAAATTATAAATAGATTTAATTAATCCGATATCAATATCCACAGCTAAATATAATGAAAACTATTTTCTTTTTATTAGGGAAGAGCGATGAATATTTAAAATAACAATAGAAAATAACATTTGTTCAAAGTTATATAGTCCTGGCAATTACAAAGTGAAGAATAAAGTGGAGAGATTTAAAGAGATTGGGTGTACTTACATGTATAATGTCACGGAATTGCGCGATCGCAATAAAATTCTCGCATATAGAAATATAAAATGTCAATTTGAAATACAATATATATCAAAAAGCAAAAAAGTTGGTGAACCGCCGAGGTAATGTTATCATAGCTATGTCACATTTATATAAGATAGATAAATATATATATATTATCGTATTTGTAATTAATTAATATATACCTATGGCGTTGAGACGGGAAATAAATTCGCGCGCGCGAGTCCTGCGCCGAGAACCCCAGTTGTAAATATATAGGACGTCGGAGATTTCCATATTTCATATATAATATATTTATTCATTTATTTACCTCATATATATATTCATATACCGCGTATGCTCACAGCTAATCTTTTGGCTAAAAGTTTGACTAGAGTTTGAGTTTATGATACATTAAAAATTGACACACACATTCACATTTATATTTATATATATAATATATATAATTTCTGCTTCTGTTTTTGTCACAACAAACGTGCAACTTTGCGATTGTTTTTTTGTTGTAAATAATACACGTTATTCCCAAGTTGTTGTGTGCTATAAGTCTCAAATAGTAACTATGATAAACAACCTGTTCCAAGAAATTGTCGACCGAATGAGTGAAAGCAGCTCTACTTTAACTTGCAGGCCGTGCTAATGCGAAACTTAAAATTGTTAGCACCTTTCGGACTAAGTGCCAGAGAGCCCGCGAAACAATAGGCCTTCACTTGTGCGCCAATTGCTCTCAATTTAACCCGAGCTAAACTTAAACTATAATTTCAACCCCACGCCTTTTTCAACTTACAAATTTTTTACTATCAGTCTTATATTTGCCTTAGCACCAATTTTAATAAAAGCAGAACACGTGAATCACAGAGCTTCGGTGAGAATCATAAATAGATTGATTTTGCACCGGACAAATTTCATTTCGTTAATTTTATTTTTTAACTGATGTATTAAAAAGATTCAAATTGTTTGAATAATAAATCTAAATTTTTGATCCAAATTGAGGAAATTGTTTTTGTATACTGTAATTTAAAGTGTTTGCAAATTCTGTTCCAAGTTTTCAACTTTTACAGGATTTGACAAAAACCAAAAGCTGTTGATGTTAACGTGTGACATGCTTTTTGTCCAGCAAATTAAAAATGCATCAGCGCAGATTCAAAATTTATAAACACGGACGGATCTCATTAAACTAATGGAATTTCACTGTTATATATACTGTTTTCCAAGTTCCTCGAAGCTAAAACAATGTCTAAGATGAAACACATTAGTTCATTAAGTTAGCGAATTTCATTATAATCAAAGGCGTCTCTGGCACACGTCTCCTTTTTTTCAGTCTTTCTTCAAACTCTAACACACTTTCAGAGAGTCCGCAAAATGACACATTTGTCCCTTCTTATTGAATTCTAATTGTCATTGAGTCAACATTTGTGCCTAACTAACTTAACTTTAACATTATAATTACATATTGTAAAAATTAAAAAATAGTCATCCGTCTTATTGATATAACTTTGCACACCATACAACGCAAGACTAAAATCAAAACATGACCAACAATCAAAACCAAAAATTTGAATTTCGTTTAAGCAAACATTTGTTTCTTTCATCAGCAATCAAAGAAATTTATTCAAATCAAAAGAAATGGCAGATAATATTTACTTTCGGTAAATTTCAATTTCGCTACATCGACGTAGAGACTTCAATAGATTTCCATTTCAATCGCTCGTCTTGAATTCATAACTCTAGCTTCGTTTTCGTTTAATCTCACGAGACAGTAAGAAACCCTTAAACCGTTCAAAATGTATATTGACAAATGCTAGGACGTGTAAAATGTTAGCTTACTCGTCACGAGTACGTTGCGAGTCGTCATCACTGTTGCTAGTTCGGCGACTCCGTGCTCGGCGAGGGCGAGGGTGCCGGACTTGCGGCCGCGGACGTGTCGACGATTCGCGGTGCAATTAGCATGCCTCGCGGACTGAACGTGTCGCAATACAGGTTTTCCTTCTTGTGCACCCGTCTTACGTGGCTGCGCAAATTGTCACGTCGCGCGCTCCTGTAAGCACAATGGGGACATAGGTGTGGTTTCTCGCCGGTATGCATGCGTCGGTGTTGAATCAGCTGAAACACCAAAATCGTTCCTTTCATTTTTATCAAGATTCCAAAATTTTCACCCATTTCATCACTCAATGTTGGCCAATAATGTAATTACCTTTTTTAATTGAACGGTTCGGAAGATGCAGATATCGCAGCAAAAGTATCTGTCGTCCCTGTGCCTGCGCATGTGTTTGCTAAGGTCAACCTCGGAGGATCTGTCGGCCCCGCAGACGGCACAGCTAACCCTGGTTTCCGGCGCGGCTCCCTTCGCGTGAGCTCTGAGGTGTCGCTGGAAGGCCTTCTCAATGGTGCAAGCATAGGAGCACAACGAACACCGGTACTCCTCCCTTTCGTATCTGCAAACAACGGTCTCAATGAAAACTGTAATCTCAAAACAATCATCATCCATTGGAACGAATACGTCTAAATACATTTGAATAAATGCGCGCTTTTTTGCGAACCCGATAGGTGGCGCTGCGTTCAAAAGTCGCCATCTTAGGACCAACCCGGGTACTCGTCCATTTTGTCACGAGACGTCCCAGAAGCTAACAACTGAACGAAAAATCCTGAAATTTGTTTCTGATTGTAACTTGTCGATTTAACCTTAAATCTTGTCTAAATGCAGAATAATTAAATAGGTATAAAGTTTGTGTTATACCCATTTCGAGCGTCATCATTACGGATCACTCCATGCCCATTAATCCGAAAAGCCATTGCGAGCTGGTATCTATATATAATGTTACTCGCGGCACTCATTTGCAAATTATCGAGCGAAATCAAAGCCTCGTGAAACAACAAAAAGAACACACCGGTAATTGGCTGCTGAGCAACCATAAATGCGACTATTCACGTATTGATTTTCATTCGTTCATTTCATATGCGGACCATAACATGTATGCGTGAAATAAAATTAAACAATTTGGTCTAATTGTAATTAACCCCACGTGAATAACGTGTACAGTTGTATTAACCAGTTTCGGAATACAAATTGAAGAGCAACGTTTTGAGGCTGAATTGTTGAAACCCCTCGCTGAAATACGCAGAAGGATTTTGTACAATTGTTGGCATCGAATAAGTACCTGTACCTGACCCGCTGCAATGTTAGACCGCGTTTCTTGCCTGTCGGCGAGACACCTTGAGCGACGTGTCCGGCCACGTGGGTCTCCAATTCACACCTACTCTTCGTGGTGAAATCGCAACCGGAGGACGGACACTTTTTAGTCTCGCCGGCATCCAGAGCTATGGACGGTACCGGATGACAATCGGCTATGTGTTTCAAAAAAAAAAAAAAAAAAAAAAAAAAAAAAAAAAAAAAAAAAAAAAAAAAAAAAAAAAAAAAAAAAAAAAAAAAAAAAAAAAAAAAAAAGAAAAAACTGAATGAAGCGAAGAAGTAGAATTTTATAAATAAACAAACATTATACTAATTAGCGCAGGAATGTTTCAAGGGTTTGTTTTAATTAAAAAAAAGTACCTTTGAATAACACACGTAAAAGAAAAATGTTACAGAAATGCTACTTTCTTCAGAAATATGACAAGACATTAAATATGCGGCACATATTATTGTGATATTTCTACGAATATACCTTTGCGAAACTAAAATGCAATACAGCAACGCGTACAGCAAATGATTCGCGGGACGGTGTACATTTATTGTCGGCTGTAGAGCTCAGTACAAATTTGCACCTATTCTCTTTTATTCAATTTGTTATTTCATTTTATTTCATTAGTAAAAAGTAAATTGACATTTGAAAATATCGCATTTTAAAAATATTCACACACACAGATGAAAAAAGAAATGTCGAAGGAGAATTAATTTAATGATTCAAAAATTTTTCAAGGTATACAACAATTTTCATTGTGGATTTCAAGGTGACGAATTGACTGATGAAAAAACAAAAAGTATACTTTTCGGTGTATGTCGAGTGGTCACTTTCGGAATCACTATCGGATGGAATATTAGGTACTTCTGTAGCCTCCAGAGCAGCAGTTGCGGCGGACAATCTTCCGAGCATGGCCGTGTAAGCGCCCAAAACCCAACTATTTAGAACAGGACTTACCGCTTCCTCCTGAGGGCAAAATCAATAAAAATGTATTACCCAGCACGTAATATAACAAACATCATATTAAAGCTCTGCTGAATACCTAAGCGTACCGGTACGTTATTCTTTGCAGAAATTTATAAAAAACAGAATTGCAACAGAAATATCCAGCGTTAGATGAAATACCGGCGCATCGAAATCGCGGCTTTAACATTCAAAGACTGATTAAATATGGAAATTGTACGGACTATAATTGACTCGGAACCTGTTTTCGGGCTTAGGCGGAATGGCTAAATAGTGGATAGAATCACCTTGTCTAATAAAAAACAGGACATTGGATCCGTTGGTTTTATTCGTAAGTTATTGTTAGCCGAGCGATGCGAGCTCGTCGTACTCCTGGCATCGCTTTCCTCTCCCGCGTCTTCGTTGTCATTATTCACAGTCGACGTTGTGGTCTGAAATGAAAATCGCATTCATTATTAACACTCTGATCAATCAAACAAATAAAAAATTGATTAGCTCTGCTAATAGACCCAGTAGCGAATAACCCAGTAACCAACGAATGTTTCCACTTTTAAAATTAGCACTTTATACATATATCCTCTTCATTGAGTTCAGGTTTTTTATCACGATAAAATGATCAATCATTATAGATATTAAATTAGAACTCAATACCCTAATAATATTATGCATATAGGAAATGTTGTAAATGTATTATTTTAATTTTCGTACTTGGTTATCGTTATCGTTATCGTTATCATCATCGCCAGTCCTTTCGATGTTGCTCTCGTTGTCGTCCGATTTTCTGAGCTGCGACTCATTGTCGGGACTCGCAGAGTTCCTTGCAGTGGACTTGAAGGTCAACTCCATGGCACCGTAAGGCGGACCAACCGCGGCCAGTGCGAGGGGCACCGGCATCTCGGCCGATCTTTGAAGGGCACTCAAGGCGAAGGCCGCTCGCGGCAACATCTGCGTCGCATCGGCAGCCAGGATCGGGTGCCTTCCGACGAGCCGTGGATCCCCCCAAAGTCCCGTCGCCGCGTGCAAACTCCAAATCCCATATTCCATCTTCGAAACAAATTCATAAGCGTCGATTAATAAACCCTGGGTTCAATTATTCACGATTAAACGCTGCAAATTCTCACAAATTCATTTCAATAGCTTGAATCGACATTCATTCAGCTGCTGATTGATACGATATTGCATAATCCACCTTTTGACTTTGTTTCCATTTGTTTTTCATTGGTAATTTTTTTTTTCTTGTTTTTGAATCTGAATAATTTTGTAACAAAAATTTTAATTTGGAAAAGAAGTTGAACAAAACTGAATATTTTGCGGATAGAAATTCGGAATCGGCGAAGGATAAATCTCGTAATGCGATTAACGACGGTGGATAATAGACGGCGAGTTGCCCTTTCTTGAGCGTCCGAAGGACCTGGCCCCTTCCCGTTAGCCTCGCGAATCGATTTGTTATTGTTTTTGTGTCTGCGGTCGTGGAGGCGGTGGTTGCATCGGAGCGGTGGGCGACGTCGGGACGCGAGAGGAGCGCGAGATCGCGGCGCCCCACGCTAACATACACATACACACTTTTGCGAGCAAGGATAACGCGAACTCCTCGAAAAAGCCCAGATAGATTCGTCGGATAATAAAGCCCGAGCTTCGTTGTTTCGGCGATCAATATATCCCCGATTTGATGCAATGTCTTAATGACGGCTGCGACTTTTTTTGTTTTGTCAACAGTCGCGTCCCTAAAATTAAACATGAAACCCGCACGTCAGCGATAATTTGTTTACCGCAAAGAAAGATCAATTTCGCCCAGCGGATTCATTCGTTTACAGCCAGGTCGAATCTCGAGAGCGAATTGAATTTTGGAAATTCGAAATCTTATTTCTAATTCATACAAAGATGTGGATTTATTTTTTGATGCGATGCCATTTGAAATGTATAATTCCTGACAAATTTTATACTTTACAGACTTTGTGACGCTGGAAATGTTCAAATAGTTGATCAAGGGTCACGCATTTAATTGATGCGCAGAGTTTCGAATTGTGCAATGCCATAGAAAAGGAGCAATATCAAAAAGTTGCTAGAACGATTCAGTAGAGTCTTTTTTGGCAGTGACTTGCAACGAAAAATGGTTTTGATCAAATTAGAAATTTTATCATTTCAAATGAAATGTAATTCGCCGTAATCACTTTGTCCATTTATTATACCGGTATAGAGACTTCATTTCTTGGTTGAGGACTCTAGCTGTATGTTTCACAGTATTAATTTTAATCAGTGCGGACATCTCTCTCTGTATTTGCGAATTGAATATTGCTTGTTTGCTTTTCGTATAATATAGCTTCTAGCTTTGAAAAGCACGTTAATGGTTTTTCAGACTGAATTTGATGAAACTTTGAATGATTAATTTTATTGTATAACCCTCGTTACGATACCATGAACGTCCATAGTTCCTTGTTTTTGTATTTTCATAAACGCTTTTTATAGTTGTATCATAGTTGAGTGATCAGTAACTTTAAACTTTTGCATTACAAAGAAGTAAATAAATCGGACAAAATGGTTGGTAACCTAATACTTGATCAAATTTATAGTGCTTCTTGTTTGTTACAATTGGCAATAATATTAATACCAAATTTAATCTCTGCTTTGAGCATTGAATGATCAAAGCACACTGTGATATTGTTGCGCGCACATTAGCTATATCGCTGCAAAGTATCAGGCATGAAGCCTGCTGCAATCTTCTTGCAGCTAAATTCAGATATGTAACCAGTTTTTTCTAAAGAGAAGAAAAGAGAAGGAGAAGACGAAAAGTTCCATTCCTTCTCATTTATTATTGGAAAAAATTGTTACTCGATTACATTTAAATTGCTTCTTGTTTGTTACGATTGACAATATTATTAATATTTAATTTAATCTTTGCTTGCAAAGATCAAAGCCCATGTGAAGACTGCTGCAATCTCCTTGCAGCCATATTCAAACGTCTCACCTATATTTTTTCTAACAGAAATAATTCTAATGATACTTGCTCAAAAAATGGTTAATGAACAGAAATAATTATTTCTCAGAACCAAACAAAGCTTCATTATAAGAACATATTCAAATATATTTAAAATAATTAAATTTTTCTTTTAAACTCAATTTTCAAACAAAAATATTCCTTTTTCATATTGATCAAAAAGCTTGAAATTTTAATGATTCTGATATTGGAATTATTTGGAATTCAGTGAAATATAATGTTTCTCTTTCATAATTCTGTTGTACTCTCTTAGGCATACACTCTCAGGTAAATATTCTTTGTGAATAAACTTCAAAAGAGTTACGAGAGTTGCTAGTTACATCTCAAATATTTGGTAGTTTATTTAAAGCGTTGTACATTATAAACAAAACAACTTGCTCATTATAAGTTTTCATTATTTTCTGAAAATACCATAGATTATTTATGCATAATAATTTAATAAAGTTTGTCTCTATTAATCAGGGGAACTCAAAATATTAGCAAAATTTCAATGGAAAAATGAAACCCTTATACGATTCTCTGATCTCAATTTCATTTTGCTTTAAAGGTACCGTCAAAATGTTATTCAAGACTAAACGTGTTATACTTGGTTTGCCAACTCTATATAACAGAGCCATATCCCGCCGAGACAATTTCAGTTCTTATCGTTAATTCCTGGGTCTTTGGAAAATACCATGATCTTATCAAAGGATTGGCATATATTTTGTTTGGAGAGCTTCGAATAAGTTGAAAAGAACGGACTTATGTGATTTTGACTTCGAGTCATTGCAAACATCGCCGCAGTGTTGTAACTTTTCGCGTTCATAAAGGTAAGATCAAATAATTTAACGGGAACATACATAATCTGCAAAATATCGGTAATCAATATTCTAGATACAAATATATATTTGAGATCGAAATTCCTTGAAAAATATCTCCTCCCTTGGAGAGATATATTTTAAACTTATTCGAAGATAAAAGATCCAGTTCGAAAAATATTCCGCACAAAAAGATGTGATTTACGTTTTGCGATGGCTGAGAGGACCGTGAATGAATTCTCGATAAAATAATTTCTTAAAATGTTCTATCTTATTTTATAAGTAATTTGATTTGAACTTTAATCTAAGTTAGTTTAGTCGTAGAACATCTTTATCAGAGTTTGCAATTATTTTCTGAATATTTTCGATTTTAACTTTTGACAATTATTTTGTTTAATTTTAATGAAATACACTCAATTTCAGAGTTCAATAGACTGGGAGCTAGCAAAGATATTAAATTTAACCCGTGATTCTGGGTTTTATTATTTTTTTAATTTCATTTACTGCAGTAATTCAAATTTTGTTAATGTGATTATTTGAGATTATTTGAGTTGGACGACTCGTTATTTGAAAATCGACATTGCGGTCTTTAACCGCGAAACGTGTTTATTTTTAACTGACAGAAATCGTAATAAAATAAAAGTGTATGAATGATTGGATGTAAAATTCAGCTATCCGAGGGAAATGAACAAATCGAACGTAGAGAATGTAATATATGATGATGCGTTATTGAAAATAACTTTATACAAATATTTCATATTCATATTCAATTATTTTGAAAATCATTCAACGTGAAAATAATATTCTACTAAAAGTTTAAACACAAAATGAATTAATATATTAAATTATTTATATTTGTAATATATCATATTAGTAAACGTTGAACAATTGCAACAAATATAAAATCATAAAATAATCATTTTTAGATTTTGTCATATGTATTGAATATACTTGAAAACTAAACTTGTCTCAAAAACTTGTATAAACTTTTATAATTTTGTTAACAAATTTTCAATACTAAATTTGTATCGCAGACAGTTATCGAGATTAATGTTTACCGATCATAAGAAAAATCCATAATTCCGAACTACCGCAGGTGTTTTTGCGGAGCGTGTATATTTTAACGAAATTACTTATTCATTTGCAAGTTTCAATACATTCGGAATGTAAAAAAAATATCAACCGATCGATCAGTCTAATTGTGAGTGCTTAAAACTGAACAAATTTTCCTGATGTAACGAAATCACATTATCATGCTCGATGTTTCATCAATATTTCATTATACTGACTAACTTGGTTATGCGATTCAGAATTCAATGAAAATTAAATATTTATCTTCAGCATCCTGGCATCTAATTCTAAATCAGTCTCTTGGAATTGCTCGACTGTCAATACAATTTTGTCAAATCTTTTTCTTAATTGGTGCATCAAACAAATCATCGAAATTGAATTATTCGTATATTTCGTACCTGCAACAAACGAAATCAAAACACTAAATTAAGAATTGTTGCTTGAAATGTTGACAAAGAGAGTTATCTGTTTTAATGATTTATAGCCAAATGTTGAATTCAAAAGAGATAAGACCCCCGAAAATATATATGTATCATAAAAACATGATATGCTGAAAGACAAAAAATAAGCAGCGCATATAACTTAAAAAATAAAAGCGACGTGGTTTCTTTCGTATGGGTTGCCCATTATCCTCCACCGCATGATTCTAAGCCCTTGGTTCGCGAGGGAGATATTTTTGCTACGAGGTGTAGGCGGGTGGGTTTGAGGCTTAAGGACGTACAGAGAAGAGGATGAGGACAGAGGGGGCAGCAGGCACGCGGAGGTGGGAGTCGACGGCAGAGCGCAGGGATCGTCGAGCTAAGGTTCTGGGACCTGCGGGGTGGGCTTACACGTGGGGCGGGGGTCGGGGGCTGCTTCAGGCGCCGAGGGATCCGTCCGCTTGACAGATGACAGGCACCGATCGAGGGACCACTGACGTCACTCAATCAGAACGTCGAGGCCAGCGCGACGGCCACGATACTTATATCCTATGCACACAACGATCACCACGCATCCCACGCACCTACCAGGCACCCTCGCGTGCGTGTCGGCAGCCGCAGCGCTTGCGAGATACGAGCAACGAGCCCGGCACATGCGGCACAACCACGCGAATACTTTTCGCGAAATCGAATGCCGCGTATTTACGCCGCCGTCCGGCCGATAGCCTCGCGATGCCACTATCTGGTTACCATTACACTCGGGATGTATGAAATGCGCCAACATGCACACCATCCCCCCACAATAGCCCTATTTATGATTGGGCAAAATTGCTTTCCATGCGCAGAATAAAATCCGGCCAGCCGGCTGGAAAAATGCGGTCCGCCTGTTCGATGGGTGGTACCACCAGCCCCGGGGTCTCTGTGACCCTGCGACATCCGTGCCGAAAGGCCCCAGGGATCCGCTGCCCCAAGGCCCCATGGGCTCGGCCTCCTGGTCGTTTGGATAATCGCATAAATGTGATCGTGAAAATTTTGCGAAAAATTAAATATGGCGTGACACAGGACGCGCACCTGCGCAAAAGCGACGCCCCGCCGTCCCCGGGCGGTAAGAGTTCGAAGGACTTGCATCATGGCGCGGTCCACGCGATTCACGGCATCGCGCAGCTCCGGTTGTCTTGCACCCCTTTTTTTTCCATGTAACTTTTTTTCGTTGGTCTCTGTGAATAACAGGTTGTTATGAACTTTTTAAACATTTCCTTTTTTTTTTGGTTTCTTGTTGTTCAAAGTTATTTTTGTTTTTGGACTTTCGTGATGTGTTCAACATAGGTCAAGGTGTAACTAATTAAAAATTTCATAAGAACGGTCGTATATTACTTGACAGGATTCTATTTTAGGGACACAGGACTTGCTGGTCACAGTATTTAAATCAAGCCTGCGACTTTTATCGATTCACATGCTCTTTTTGTTTTCTTTTATTTTTCGTCAAGTGACTGGTGTTTGTTCCGGTGAAATAATCATCATAATCGTAATTGTAGATACACTCATAGTGTGTATGTATGTACATGTCCGCGCAGTTGTATGGACATAGGGACATACGCATGTGAGATTATTGTTACGTATTGATTATGCGAGTACATTTACTTGATTACAGGTTTCCGGCCGTAAAGCAAATGTCTACACAGCCACGCGCAAACTTTTTTTTCAGTATGTAATTAACGATTTTTGACCAATTATTGCAAGATCAAAAATTAATTGAATTCATTGACGGTATAATTGATTGAAAGATCGCATTGCGTAAAGACACTTCGTCTGAATGACGAAAATGTGAAGAGTTTGGAAATACGAGACAATTAACTTGTTCAAGATAAATTGAAACAAAAAGTGCGGACAATATTTTTTATTCATACGACCTATGTACAAACTTCATTTCTAAAATATTTCATATGCAAATAAACTTGTTCACTTGTCATATTTCGAACAGTAATATTTAATTCCGTTAGTTGTCGCACATCTCGAATATTTCGTCAGCAAAGCGCTCTCATTGATTTTCGGTGTGCATAATTTTCTGAAACAACGAAGATCATTTTAGTTCATTTTGATTAATAAATAATGAATACAATTAAGTTCAATAACACATTAAGGTGTTACCTCAAGTAAGGTGAAATTTCTTCCAAAGTCCACTTGCTCTTTGCTTTGAACAACTCATTAAATCGTTCGTTAATGTTGTCTGACAAAGCCGTCTCTGGAAAAACCATAACTTCCTGTTTCATATTCTGTGGATTGCTTACAATGATCGCAACTCCATGTAAATATTCTGGTTTCGGTTTCATATCTGAAATCATGACAAAATGTTTTTATCTTTTCATATTTGAATTTTCAACAATTCTGTGATACACGGTATGCAAGATAAAACTTATTTGTATGAATTGGGCAATAAAGAAAACAAAACGGCTCACATTCGGGGGTTCCCAGCGTCCATGCTTGCATAAAATGTTTGTGCTCGCTCACAGGGCATGCCGTGAGCAAAACTCTTGCCAATAATTTACAACACTTTTCTTCATTATATCTAAAAGATAAAAATGAATTTGAATAAAAAATATGTTGCACATCAAATAAGTTGGTAAAACTACATTCTGAAAAAATTTATCCGAAGGAATTAAATTTGTAATAACATACGCATAAAGTTTGTTTCCAGAATCCGTTTCTTTGCTTTGGTCAGTATACTTATGAAAAATGAGATCAAATACAGTCCATGGAATAAATTTGCTCAGTTCATTGTAAGTGTATTCCTTATCAACTTCATCTGGTTTCCACGAATTCTCTTCCAAGAAATCTAACATCAACGTCAAAGCTCGAGCTTCGAATTCAAATGATATTAATCGGTAATACCCTGTTTATGACATTGAAATAAGGTATAAGTAAATATATCAGAATTTTAATCCAATTTCATAACATTTTAATTCATAATGATTGGCGTTCAGCTACATGAAAATATGTTTATTACCATCTCATTGACAGTGAATTAATTTTCGATTTTATTTATAAAAATTTTACCTTGATACTCAGCAATCGAATAATCTACAAAAGCTTCTCGTATTTGTCTGTCGCTAGCTTGTATTTCGCTAATTATTCTTTCCCAATCATATAAGTCTTTCTTTTGAATAGTTTTCTCAAATTCCAGTCCTTTGAATGTAGATGGTTCCAAAACAGATAGCAATTTTGATACCTTTGGAGGACACTCTGTCAGCTGTAAAATTGTAGAGCATATTTAGCATATAAAACATGACCAATTCATTTCACAACAAGTAAAATATTACCTACCTCAAAATACTGGTGTAAAGTTGCTTTTATATACTTGTTTTCAATTTTATGATCCGTTTCTGTAGCTGATTCCTTTACATCCTTGAGGAATTTCAAATTCGGTATCAAAAAAATGGAATTTGATATGTCTGCTAATTTTACATCATAAGTTTTTTCGCTACTGCAGAAGACGAGTTCCTCTTTTCTGTCACCTCGAAAAGATATACTGCAAAATGTCAAAAAAAAGTATTTGTATTTTTAATATGACATAAATAATAATGATTTCTCAAAATGTTTTCAAACAAACTTGTCATCCTTTTGTACAGTCTTCAGCAACTCACTGCTCAATTCCATTAATTTGATTGTTGAAGCTTCATTTGTGTCACAAAAATTCAAAATTTGCACGGTCTTTTTAATATCTGCCACGTTGATTTTGGCATGTTTCAGTAAATTCACATTCAGTTCATCCATGATTGATAGCCTTGCCAGTGAGTAGAATTAATACAATCAAAAAATACTATTAACAATTCAACAAAACCTTTTATGTATTAAAAAATCTATATAAACAAAAGTTATTTTGATTTGACGTGCAACAACTGTCACGACTATCATGTACAGTGCTGCCACCTACGCCGGTTCATTACAGAGATAAACTCTTTTGCCGATGATGTAGATTCCTAACTTCCACAATAAAACAAAATAATTAAACATTTTTATTTTATTTTTCAAAAAAGTTTATACAACCGTAACAAGGTGTTTTGTTATCATAAAATTAATTTATGAACAAAAATTAATGTTTCATTTGCAGTTTGACTGACTGCAAGTTTGCACCCAGCGCCACCTGAGCGAATGTGTGACTGGACTTTTAAATGTGTTGTGATTGACCGCATGGCGATATGTTGAAAACGTTGATGTTAATTTCCAAGTTTGTTGACCTCTTAAGATTAAAAACTGTTGACAATAATCAGTGCAGCTAATTAATAATGAGCAACATCATCGTCATCCGGCCCTTCCAGGCAGGGGATGAATTGAGGTGCCACGAAACTGTGCGAGATGGCGTCTGGGCTTCAATGCACAACACCTTCCTAGGATTTATTTTCAAGGAAGTAACCTTCCAAGCAATGATCCTGCTAGCTGCAATCATGTTCATCTTCTTCGGCATACCAATCACCTTTTGCGTCATGGTCATTCCAATTATTTTAGCGTTCACTTACGTTGCCACTTACGCTAGTTTTGTAACCATAGCTATGTCAATTGAAAACGAAATCAGAAATGCTGAAAGGTATTCATTCAATTTCATCTTATCATTTTGTATGTTCACTGAAAATCATTGTTTATTTTTTATCGAAACAAACAATTTTGTGGAACTACACATTTCAAATTCATATTTTCCAGGGTTTACATGTCAAACGCTTTTTCTTGTTTCTGGGTGGCAGAAGCCTATGAGCCGTTTATGATGGCCAACGATCCAAAAGATGTTCATTTTGTAATCATGCCGGAGAAGCAGTTTTTAGAGACCAATATAAATACTTCATTGCACAGGAGGAAGATCGTTGGCACCATCGGTCTGTCAAAAAGTTACAATTCCTCGACTGGTGCTTGGATCAAGCGTTTATTCGTGGCCCAGAATTATCGCAGAAAAGGTATTGCGTCCTGTTTGCTAAATACTGCTGTTTATTTTGCCATTGACCAAGGTTACAGCTCTGCGTGCACTGCAGCGTCTGAGCACAACGACGGTGGTAGGGAACTTTGCTTCAAAAAGGGTTTCGAGCTTAAGCAAATGTACAACAAGTCAATCCTGGGACCACTCTTGACTATTCTCATGTATGAACTGATTTATCAAATCAAACAGGGTGATGACAATTATACGTCTTGCATCAGGGACTACAATGATTGAGGAGCTTGCTTAGATAAAAGTTTGGAAATTTTATTTTTAATTTCATTTTTATTCATGAATGAATGAATATAAGCAACAAGTAGTCAATTGAATTTAAATGATTGGATTTTGTTAAAAGAAAGAAGTACTTTAACTGATAGATAATAATGACTTTGAATTTTGTAATTGTTTTTCGACAAAAAGAAAAAATATTTTTAAAATGATAAAATTGATTATCAAAAATATATTATGTATTGAATCAAAACTTGTTGATAAAAACATTTACAAAGTTTAAAAAAAAGATCTTTATAAAATGAAAAAGCTGTGATCAAGTTAGTAAGGATACTTGTGTCTTATAGTTTTAGATTTAGAACAAACGTGCATTTCTAAAGTGTAATAAAAAGTAATGGAAGATGATGTAGAAATGTTGGAGATGTAAATACTGAAGTGCAGATTCACTGCCAATAGGTGATATGAAATGCTGATTACCAACTTTATAAATAAAACTTCAAGTTGAACATTTATAAAATGATTTTATTTAAAATACAAAAATATCATTTCGAAAGGAAGACACAATTTTGTATTGTATTTTGTACCGTCAATTTTTGTTCAGTGCTGCTCTGTATTGTGAAACTTCTTTGCCCTCCCAGTGAACGTTTTTTACAGCCAAAAGATATCTAAAATGAAATTAACAGTTACTGTTTGTCAGATTAAACATTTACAGCTACTTCATTAGCCAATTTAGTAATTTTAGTCGTGCATTTTCAGGCCAATTTTTCTGACTGAAAGTTAATTTTTTTGTTTGCTTATTAATGTTAAACCTTCTACAACATACCTCAACTGAAATAATTCAACAGTTTCCGAATAGAAGAACTATTAAGAAACATATTCAAAACTTAATATTTGTTGGACGAGTTATAATTAAACTGTGACGGTCAAACTAAATGAGATCTGAGTAAAAGTCTACGTTCGAATCAAAACAATCTTTTACTTACTTTTCTTTGATCTCTTCGAGGAGTTGCTTTTCTTTAGGACTGATCCCCTGGGTGACACATTCCAAGAGTGATTTCAGTTCACTTCTGCTCTGCATGCCCACTAAGTGGGTGCTAATGTCAGGAGTTTGTAATGCATGCCACAATGCCAATTTGGCTAGTTCAACATCATGATCCTTGAAAAAAATATAATAAAATAATCAGTTTTCGTTTCTGTTTCGTCAAAATGATTAAAATTAAAATCACTTTAATCATTCAACCTTGCAATATTCTGCAGCTTTCGTACATGCTTCTTTTGTTGTTTCACCGGCTGGATGCCATACCTGAGGGCCTTTACTTGAGAGAAGTCCCATACAAGGAGATGAAGCATTTATAATTCCAAGGTTTCGTTCCTAAAACAATTTTTCTATTGCTAAATATAAAATTATAATTTTATATATTAATTTTTACAATCTGCTATTATAGTAAACACATTGATATATGAACAATACAAGAATTAAGTTTCAGTCTACCTTGAAATATGGAATGTATTGTTCTAGAGTGTTATCAACAATTGTGTTTCTACTATACGATAAAATGCACGAGATGTTGATATTGCTTTTATCAATACACTCTTTCAAAACCGATACTGGATAGCCTGTAATGCCAATGAACTTGGCTTTTCCTTCGCTCACTTGTCTTGATAATTCTGGCAGTGTCTGCGATATTATTATGTCCACAGACGGTGCAAATTCAACATCATGGACCTATAAAATACAATCAAGAGTTGGAATTTAAATTGTAATTGTAAATTCTAAAATTGATTAATTGTTGATTGAATAATTTACTTGTATAATATCGACATAGTCCAGTTGAAGAAGATTTAAGCTTCTTTGGACAGATTTGCGAGTGGCTTCCATAGAAAAGTCAAACATATTTTTGAAATCCAGTTCGTATCTTCCCACTTTGGTGCCGATATAATAAGCTTTACGAGGAACTTCTACTAGAGCCTGACAAAACGAATTATCAAAATTTCATATTAGTATACATTTTGTAAGAAAATAACGTTCAAATGACCGTTTATTTCCTCTCCTTTGAAGAAAAAAAAATTGTGATAGCAATTTAGCGTTATTAATAAGTTGTTCATACCTTGCCAAGAATTGTTTCGGAGCGTCCTTGTCCATACCAGTATGCAGTATCTATATAATTCACTCCTTTTCTGATGGCTTCTCGTATCATATTAATGACTTCTTCTTCTTCATAGGATCTAACAAATAGACATTTTTTAAAATTTATTAGATGAGTGATGGATAGATGATAGATGATGAAGATTTTTCAAATAATATTTATTGTTATTGTAAAAGGAGTTTCTATTGAAATTTTACCCGTAGTGGATTCCTAAAGTACCACCGCCTAAACTCAATTTACTGACAATTAAACCTGTTTTGCCCAAGGTTCTATATTCCATGGCCTTGACAGCCGCCAAATCGTGAAATCCTTCCACATATGTAGGTGGTAATGTTGCCCTAAAAACGATAAAACTAAATAAGACACAAATGAATTGTTAATAAATAATTTACTAAATTTTTCACTAAGTACTAAATTAATTTTAATTCAGTTATCATAATTTATTATAAATTGTAAGACTGCACTTACATGTTTTGCATTCAGAAAATTGATTTTTTTTTTACCCAATTTATATAGTCGAAAAAGAGTATGCTGCGTTGTACGTTTTCACTGATAATGTTTCGTATCAAAGCATAGTTAGATGTACTGATAGTTCTGATAGACGACTTGCTCCAACTGTGCTGAGTCGAGCACATATTTTTAAGGCGTCATTTACTCATGCCGAGATGCGAAATAGAGAAACGGACGTTACGTCATCGCGCAAATGCAATATTGGAGAGACGAAATTCAAATACAGTGATGTAAAAGATGGTTTAATTTGTTTTTTTTTTAATTGAAATTTAAATAGAAAATAATAGTGATGATTAGTTATTATCAAATATTAAATTTATTCGTATCATTTTTTATTTTTTATAAAGCTAAAAACTGGTATACCTTTGTTTATTATATCGTTCGATTATTATAGTATATTTATATTTATGATAAAAAAATCTTACAATGTGTCGAATGAAAATATGTCATTTATTTATTTGCATCTAGTTGATTTAAACTTTTTAAAATGACTCAATTGAAATTCTAATTCTAAAACAATTCCAGTTTTATGACAGATTTTATGATTATGAATCGATTTTATTGTTGCGAATGGTGAAAAAATAATTATTTAAAAGTAGAACGTAGTGGTTATATTTGAATTGCAATTTATTTAGTTAAGAGAAAATTCCATTTAAAATTATACATGATAGAAGATTACACAGTTTAAATTGAATATCATAATTTACAATATCTGGCCAAAACATTTAGCAACAGTTTCAACATTCTTCATATATTTGGTTTGGAGTTCAGAGGTGTGTTCTGGACTAGTACAGAAGTTGATGTTGGAGGCCATGCCCAAGATGTTTCCGTATTGTTTGCTCATTGCCACCATTACAGGGGGGACGTTTGTCTTGAGGAAAGCCTTAGCTTTAGCTTCAGCCTGGATTAAACAAAAAATTACAGTTGACGTAAAAGATATCAAATTATTGAGGGATGTTGAAGAATCAGTCGTGACTATACATACATCACTGGCACAAGCAAGAGCCTGGGAGGAGCTCGGAGAGTATTTCGAGACACATTTTTCAGCTTCTTCACGAACAGCTCTGAGATCATCAACGAGATGTTTGGCACTATTGACGAATGTGCACAATTGATCAACTCCAGCTTGGACACGGCTGTGCACGCATTTTTCAACAGTTTTGTACATTTCATCGTAAATGGCATGCAAATTGAGGTACGATTCACGGCAAACGCCAGCTAAGATGACACTCTCATCCAAGAAAGAAGTCAGCTAGAAGAATAAATAAGATTTTGTTTGTATTTTTGAATTTCTAATATTTAAAAATAATTGTGAATCATAAAATTGATTATTTTTGTTTTTTTCTCACCGCATTGTAGATCTGGTGGAAATTCTGGGCGAAAGCAAAGTTCCTCGCAGTCACATCGGTAGCGGTGAAAAAGTTCTTGTTCATGTGATTTTCGATAGCTTCAGCGTTCTGCTGAATTTTTTTTGAAGATTCAGAAATGAGTTTCTGAACGTTGAAGACAATCTCCTCAGATTTAGTTGGTTTTGCGAGAGTCTGCTGAGCACAGACGGCCTAAAAGTGACAAAAAATTGTTTCATTTTTGAACAAGTTTAATTATTTAGTGGAAGAATACATTTAATATAGTTTCCTTGTTAAGTTATATATTTTTAATAAAGATTGTAGGAATTATTTGCACTTACGAAAAGAAGTACTGCCACAAAGGCGAAGCTTTTAATGGATGCCATTTTTAGTTATTTGAATTGGTTGAACTGATTGTTCGAGATCCTGGAGAACTGTGACTTAACTTATTGAAAATTCTTCTTTTATAGTAAAGATTTTCTCATAATCATACCATTATTAATTACATTATTGAGATACAGTTACAAAAAAAGTTAAATTTGGGAAGTGTAAGGTTTCTATTTCTCATACCAAGTATCTTTTTTTACTATATATATAATAAATTGAATTATAATTTAATTAAAATATTAACTTGCTTTAATATAGTAACAAAATATTCATTATATTAATTATCAAAAGGATAATATTTTTAGATTATCATTTAATGTCAAGTCAAGTCTATTAATAAAGATGGTGCTGAAAAACAACATTTGGAGAATAAAATTGATATGTTGTTCAAATTAAATATTGCTTTATTATAAATTATACATGAAGATAACATTAAAACTTGAGTTATGAAGAAGACATGTACCAACGATCTCAATGTATTTGGTTTGGGGTTCGGCAGGGTATTCTGATGAGCTATTGAAAAAGTTGATGTTGGAAGACATGCCCTAAATATTGCCGAAATGTTTGTTCATTTTGACCATGACGAGGGCAACTTTTTTATTTATGAAAGCCTAAGTTTTAGTGTCATCTTGAATAAAACAAAAAAGTCAAAGTTGCTCACAGCTACTTTAGTAACAGTAAAACGATTCTCATTCATGTGATTTTCAATAGCTAAAGCATTCATCACAATTTTGTGTATCAAATTAAAAATAAGTTGACTAACTTTGGAGACAATATCTTCTGCAGTGGTTGGTTTAGCAAGATGATTTTATTAAAATTTGTTTGGCAGGTTGATTGATTAAAAAAATGATGCACTACGAAAGATTTAGATTTGCAATATATTCAAGGAATATGCAAAATTAAGCACACAAATGATACACCAACTTTTGACAAGTGTAAACGAATGGCAGAGTACATATGCTCGTGTTTATATGCAACATCTCGCGTGCTTTTGCATTTTCATAGATACAAATCCTTGATCACGAAAATGCTAATCATGCATTTTAACATATAAAATCATTATAAAGTATGATATAACACGCTTTACCGCAATGTAAATGGTTGATACATTAAAAACAGAATGTATACAGATTCAAAGAGTTGTATATAAAGAAAAATACATTTGATTAATTAATAAGTTATACATTTTTGCCAAGGCATGTAGCAACATTCTCAATTTGCTCCTTATATTTGGTTTGGAGTGCAGCGATGTGTTCTGGGCTGGAACAGGCGTTGATATCTGAAGACATGCTAAATAAGTTTCCATATTGTTTGCTCACTATCACCATCATGGAGGGAATGTTGCTCTGGATGAATGTTTTAGATTGATTTTCAATCTGGATGAAAAAGAAAAATCCATTGTTAATGATATCAAATTATTAAGGAACGTTGTTAAATTAGTTGTATCTATACATACGTAATTGGCACAATCAAGAGCCCTGGAGGGTTCAGCAGAATATTTTTTGGTGCAACTTGTAGCTTCTTCAGGGAAAATGCTGAGATCGGCGACGAGTTGTCTCGCTTTATCGGTGAACGTATTCAGTTGATCGATTCCAGTTTGGACTCGGTTGTGTACGCATTGTTCAACAGTTTTGATTATTTCGTTGTAAGAAGCATGTAAATTGTGGTACGCTTCGTCGCAAACAACTTCCGGATCTATACGCTCATTCAATAAAGATGCCAGCTGAGAGAAAAAAAGATGAAATTTGTTCGTTGGTTGGAAAAGCAAACATAATTGTGAATCATAAAATTGATTATTTTTGTTTTTTTCTCACTGCATTGTAGATCTGGTGGAAATTCTGGGCGAAAGCAAAGTTCCTCACAGTCACATCGGTAGTGGTGAAAAAGTTGTTACCCATGTGACTTTCAATAGCTGCAACGTTTTGCTGAATTATGTTCATCGCTTCAGAGATGAGTTTCTGAACATTGGAGGCAACTTCATTAGCGGAGATTGGTTGGCCGAGAGACTGCTGAGCACAGACAACCTAAAAGCAACGAAATATTGTTTTATTTCTGAACAAGTTTTGTTATTAGAAGAATACATTTTTTTAATTTTTTTTGCAAAATTTTAAGAAATAATTAAAAAAAGGACTTGCATTTACATAAAGAAGAACTGCCACAAAGAAGGAGCTTTTAATGAATGCCATTTTCATTTTTTTTGGAATGTACTTTGAATTGTTTGTTCAAAATCCTAGTGAATTGTGATTAAATTTTTCAAATTTTGCATCTTTTATAGTAAATAGTCTCTTATCATTGTGCATGCCATTAAAAATTATTCATGGCATGTATATAAATTATTAATTGTTATTAAAAAAAGTTAAATTTAGGCTTTGTCAGGTTTCCTTTGTTCATATCAATTTATTTTTTCTACAGAGACATTTATGAATTTTTAATGTAAGTTTGATGATAACGGTGTATTTCTACAATAATAAATAATAATAATTTTTTTAGCATTAAATTATTATTTACTTATATTAATTGAAAAAGTAGATTTTCCTGGACATAATTTCAAGAAAATGATTAGTGCCCATCATTTCGTCCGCACGAACTATTAAGTACCATTTAGCATCAATTTTCTCAAATCAAAAAAGTAATACAGATGCATACAAAATGACACATTCTTTCAAATTTTAATTTGTATAAATACTATTTCATCAATTTAATGTCAAACAACTTAATAGATGAATCATTAATTTTTTTCAAAATTTGAATAAAAATTTTAGGGTTGAAAACCCAGAGATTCTTAAAGTGTAAATTTTAATTTACTCATTTCCTGTTTTATTGACAGTAGATGGAAAAAGACAGCAATACCATCATCTCCGTCACGTTTTTATTAGTTCTTCTAATTAAGTGAAATTAAAAAATTGTATACATGTTTAGATTATTTATTAGAATTAGAGGTTAAAATAAATTTCATTATAATAAAATAATTTATAAAAAACTATTGCGCATACTCATTGCGTTTACGAACACATGGAAGTTCCGATGTGACCATATTTAGTGCGATTGTTCAATTTACGAATTGTCTACCCTCCTCGTTGGTAATTTCGTGAGCGAAATAAATTTGATTTTGTTTATAAAAAAGTATTTGTTTAATACTAAGTATCAAAATGTCTACCGTTGGAGCTCCTCTAACTATTGCCGGTTCCAGACAATTTGGATCTTCTGTTCGTACACAAAATGGTACAATTTAACCTCACTCTTTTATTTAGTTTCATACAATTTAATAAAATGCTCATACAATTTACAAAATATAAATTTGTATGGTATTTTTTTCTTTCATAACTTGTTTTTAATAATAATATAATGATAATTATATTTCCAAAAATTACTATTTTTATTGGCACAAGGCGAAATTTTATAAGTAACAAAAGTTGCAATTTGTTATTAACAGAAAAAAATTATTTATTTAATTTCAGTTATGGCATCATCAGCTATCGCAAATGTGGTCAAAAGTTCCTTGGGACCGGTGGGATTAGACAAAATGATGGTTGATGATATCGGAGTAAGTAAAAAACCAAATCCAATATAAAATATCGTTAAATAAAAGTACCAAATTTGTTTGTTTGCTTAGAATAGTTAAAAATTATTGTAATATTTTATAGGATGTCACAGTAACTAATGATGGAGCAACCATTTTACGGCTTTTGGAAGTGGAGCATCCTGCTGCTCGAGTTTTAGTTGAGTTAGCTCAACTCCAAGATGAAGAAGTCGGTGATGGAACTACATCAGTGGTAAGTTTTTTTCATTCTCGTCTAATGTACTTGCAAAAATATTTAGGATATTAATTAGTACATTTTATATTGCACAGGTGATAATTGCAGCCGAGCTGCTGAAAAATGCTGACGAGTTGGTGAAGCAGAAAATTCATCCAACATCGGTTATAAGCGGTTACAAGTTAGCCTGCAAGTATGTACATTTTTGTTCTATTAAATTTCATCCGATTTATATTTCTATCATTTAGAGTATTAATATTATATTAAACTAATAAATTTCTCAATTTGAGATAAAAAAATTAAAGAAATATGTTACCATTTTTAGAGAAGCCTGTAAATACATCCAGGAACATTTAACTATCAATGTGGAAAGCTTGGACAGAGATTCTCTTGTAAATGCTGCAAAAACATCGATGTCCAGCAAAATTATTGGATCGTATCCTTTGTAAATCAAAAGTTTCATTTATTTCTTTTTGAGTTACTTGAAAAAATTCTTTAACAAATAGCGAGTATCAAAATAGTTGGTGAACCATTCAAAAGAATACAATGAATAAGTTATACAATTTCGTTGATAAGATTCATATTACAACTTTTTAAAAACGTGTTTTTTGTTAAACTTGTGTTCTTCAAAAGATAATAACTTAAATTATATGAAACGTGATATTATTTTAACTTTTACATAATCGACAACGATGGAGTAATTGATACTTTGTTTAAAAGGCTTTAATCAAAAATAATGTGAGCTCAAAATTATATTTATATCGCTCTAATTTGATTTATTGTAGAAAATTCAATTATTGAAAAACAAATGCTCATCATTAAACTTTTTGTGTTTTAAAAAGAAAAAACAAATAAAGTCTATATGTAAATTCGATACATTGCACTCATTTTCTTTTTGGGTCACAAATCTTTAAACGATGTTGTTCACTATAATTTGAATCAATTTTTCACACCATATTGTTAACAATTGGTTTATCAAGCATTTATGAAAAATGCATTGTTAATAGTTTAAAAACAGTATTGTAATTGGTTGCCAATTAATAAACTATAAAAACACTTTTAATTACTCTTCGTAAATTGATCCTCAACGCTCAATTCAAAAATAATCACGTTAATGAATTCGACTGGGTGGATCCTGTAATAAAAATGCGTTAACGTACAAATTTGTTGGAATTACAGTTTTTCTATATATATTTCCTTATGAAAATAATGCAGAGACGGCGATTTCTTTGGGAATATTGTTGTTGATGCGGCACAAGCTGTTAAGATAAATGATGGAAAGGGCGGATCGATGTACCCCATTAAAGCCGTGAATGTTCTCAAGGCACATGGAAAAAGTGTACGGGAATCCGTGTTGGTCAATGGGTATGCCCTAAATTGTACAGTGGCATCGCAAGCCATGCCAAAAAAAATTGTCAATGCGAAAATCGCTTGTCTTGACTTTTCACTCCAGAAAGTTAAGATGAAGATGGGTATTGAAGTTCTGATCACAGACCCTGATAAATTAGAAGGCATCCGTCAGCGTGAATCTGACATCACAAAAGAACGCATCCAGAAACTGATCGCTGCTGGAGCCAATGTCATCCTTGTTACTGGTGGAATTGATGATTTATGTCTAAAGGTATTGTACATTATTTTGTACATTTGTACAATCTTTTATTACACTTCTATTACAATTTATTTTACAACAATTTTTTATTATTTCAGTATTTTGTTGAAGCCGGTGCAATGGCTGTGCGTAGATGCAAAAAAGTTGATCTCAAACGCATCGCAAAAGCAACGGGAGCACAATTTTTAACATCCTTAACCAATATGGAAGGAGAGGAAAGCTTCGAGGCTTCCTCCCTGGGAGAGGCTGCTGAAGTTGTACAAGAAATAGTTTGCGACGATGAATTGATAATTATCAAAAAGTATGAATTTTTATAATGATTTTTTTTTCATTTTTAATGTAAAACGAATGCAACATAATGATAATTTTTCAGTCCAAAAGCACGAACTGCCAGTTCAATAATTCTTCGTGGACCGAATGACTATTATTGCGATGAAATGGAACGTTCTATTCACGATGCACTCTGCGTTGTGAAAAGAGTTCTAGAGAGCAAAAGTGTGGTCGCAGGTGGTGGCGCCGTTGAAGCTGCCCTATCGATTTACCTGGAAAATTTTGCCACTTCTCTTGTGAGTATACTCCTGATAATCCAAACATTTAGTTTAAATGATGTCATTTTTAGTCGTTATTTAATGATATTCAATTTCTATTGAAAAATGTAATTTAGAATTCAGTTTGTTGTAAAAAGTTTTGTTTTGCCAATGAAAATTTCTATAAGTAGTCACTTGAAATTAATTACTCCTTCATTCTTATTCATTTATTGCAGAGTTCTCGAGAGCAGTTGGCGATTGCTGAGTTTGCTCGTTCTTTGTTGGTGATTCCAAAAACTTTAGCTGTTAATGCTGCGCAAGATGCAACAGATTTGGTCGCGAAATTAAGAGCTTTTCATAATTCGAGTCAAACTAACGCCGATCATGTTCATTTGAAATGGTAAGTAGTTTCTTTTTGAAATCTCTATCCGCTTTCAAGTCGACCATTAAGAAGCATTAACTTATTAAAATATATTTTCTTATGATTTGTTCTGAAATAATCCAATTTTGTGTTTATAGGATTGGCCTCGATTTGATCGAAGGAGTTGTGCGTGACAATAAAAAAGCCGGAGTTCTGGAGCCAGCAATGTCTAAAATTAAATCGCTTAAATTCGCAACTGAAGCTGCCATAACAATCTTACGGATCGATGACATGATCAAACTAGATCCTGAGCGCAAAGACAAATCATACCAAGACGCGATGGCAGCTGGCGAATTGGAAGGATAATTTCCTTTTTTCAGTATAAAAGTATTGCATTTATACAATTGTACCCATGATGATTGTACTGATAAAAGATGAACAAATCTTTTTTCAGATTGAAAAGCTTGATATTTCCGCTAATAAATTGATCATAAGATTTTTACTTACAAAGCGTTTGTCTAATTCTAAAAAATGAATAAAAACTTTTTCTTATTTCAAAAAGTGTTTATTTTCCAAATTTGAGTTTTAATTTGCTAGTTTTTGGGACATGTCTAATTGTCAGTGATAATCTCGTTGTTCTGTTTAATATTTCTCCATTCGTATAGCTGCCAGAACACAAAACTTGGTTTTTCATTTGATCGGAAACAACGTCTTCTTCTCTCTCAGCAATGCAGTGTAAATAATTACTGTACAGCTCATCTTGTAGAATGAACAAACTTCTAGGTTCAAGTAGAAGTCCAAATTCAACATTCGTATCTTGATGCTGAAATGCAATGAACAATATTAATCTACTCGTTCATAACTATGTGTTTATGTAAGTTGATAATTTGATTATACTTCATCTGCATTGTGCCGTTTGTAAAATTCTAAAACTGTGTGGGAACCGCAACTAATGGTTGTAACAATTGGATGAAACAAAGGTCCGTCAGAGTGTGCCTAGAAATAATACAACAACAATGGTATTATTAGGGGAATAATATTAATTAAAATATTACATTTTTTTACCATAATTCCTTGTCCTGGTAAATATTCGTTTATTAAAACATGGTTCGGAAGTTTATTTTGCTCAAAAATATTCAGTGAAGATATTTTATCAATATACTTTACCAGCCACTGCAAAATTAATGAAATGTAAGATTTGTTTAATAATGTTTGTTTGTTTGTTTTTTGATAAATTGAGATATGAACAATGATAATCATGAAACATGTTTAATATTACACTAGGCATTGCTTCAGCAATCATGCCTTTCGGATGAGGAACTCCTCCCCAATTTTGGAGTCTTCTGTTGCTCAGCTGTGTCCATTTTGGCAAAGGAGCACTGTTAACTCTTTGAATAATGTCTGCCTCTTCAGCCTCAGTTATAAAATTAGGAATATAATAAGCCGACGATGGGATCTAAGTATCATAAAATATTATACCCAAGTGAAAATATAACCTCCAAATAATCGCAAGAAATAATTTCGCGAATCGTTTTACCTCCCTGATCACATTTTTCTTGTATTGATCGTCATTTAAAATACAACCTTCCATCGTGGAGTTCAAATGTCTCTTAGCTCAATAAAGTCAATATTAAATGCAGCTTGTTTACAAAAAGCAATTACACGACACTTGACGCGTTCAAATGCTGATTATCATTCTAGTCGCATGGCTTTCGATTTTACCCAGTGACAGCTGTCATTGATATGTAAACGAAACTGACAGTAATGAATAAATAATGGTAATTATAGTTACCAATAATGATGGTCTAGTCAAACTATCATTTACAAAAGTAAATTATCGTTCATATAACAAAGTTAAAAATAAAAATATTTAATTAAACTAAAATAATGTCTGATAAAAAAAAAGGTAAAATGAAGTTTTTGTTACTCGAAATATAATAGACATGAAAAAAATAGGAGAAAATTCCAAGCGCATGTTAATGAGTTCACACGAAAGACATTCTAAATTTCGTTACAACGTTGGCAATAAGAAAGAAAGTGCATTTGGATGCGTCGAAGCCCGTTTATCACAGCGCTTCCTCTTAGTAGGTAGAAAAAAAAGTCAACGCAAAGAGCGGCACGAGTAATTGACGAATATATAAGCAGTGATTTACTCGGATTACACGAAAAAATTGCAAGCTGCAACGCCGGGACTAATTCTCCCATGTTTATTGTCCCCCGGAGGATCTTCAGATTCCTTTTATTTACAACGGGGTGCAAAGCTATTCAACATCGCCTGTTTCTTTGCAATGAGAACGTAATCTGCCGGGTTCGATAGAGTTAACTCACTGTAATTGGATATGCTGTTAAACATTAATTCCTTTTCCTTCCATTGAACTTCTGCTTACAATTTATCACTTTGAATTAGTTTCTTTTTCTGATTGTTCTCTTTTTTATTCTTGACCTTTGAACTGGTTCATGCCTGCATGATTGAAACGGAGTGCACAATTTACAACACACTGATTGCCGTACCACGAGAGCTTTCGGGGGGATTTAAAACAAAACAGTGGAAATACATACAGACGGAAGCAGGACGAGCACACTGGATCGTGCGGCATTTATCTGTCAAGTGCAGCAGAATGAGTTCATACGCAGATTAGGATACGTTATAGCTCTTTTAATTAATCTGTCGTTTCGCTACGAGAGGACGGCGATTGTTTAGACGCTAATCGTTCTTTCATTTTGTCCTCATTCACGTGCCAGCCATATATACCCCGAGGTAGCCGAGGACGTACTAAGTGCTAACAAAATTAAAACTTCTTTTGTAAAATGTGCGTTTAAATTTTTGAAATACAAAATGCTCGTTAAGAATGGAAAGACAAAAGTTTGATTACGCTTGTTATCGGCTTAGACGTTGACAAAAAAGATATACAGCTTGCACCACCGCGGCAAAGTTAATTAGTTGCATGCTGAACAGTGTTCAATATGAAATTTTAATTGGCTCTTTTTTCGCAATCTGTCCATTGTTTTTATCTGATGTACAGCGGCCTGATCAGAGAACAATTACTTTGAGATTATTGAAAGGCACTTTTAACAAGTTTCGAAGGGATCGTAATGGAGAACTTTACTCGCGTTTTGTTTAATGCGGTATTTCGCTGAACAATCCAACACAACTGATATTAACGTAATTACGCTTTGAGAACGTAAACGTCATTTTCAGACGCGGCCGCAAATCAGCCTCGACTTCATGTCATCTGTACATCTTTGGTATAATTAAAACTCATTGTTTTACGAACATCTCAGAAGCCAATTGTTCAAAATGATCCAGCGATATCTGATACAAAGTGATGCGCATCGCACGCAAACTTTCGCCGAATCATTTTCCGAATAAGATGTTGGAAACCTTTCTGCAAGTACAAAAAAATTATTTCATCTGATAGCACGTAAGATTGGATTGTTTGTTTCTGTAAACTTAAAAGAAAAGTAAAAGAGGAGAAGAAAAAAAAGCCGAAGAATTTCAGAGTTCGCAAGAATCAATTCGAAAGTAATTAAATTTACAAAACAATTGCTCTTTATTATTGAGTTCCTCGTTATGTGAGTTTGATCTACAAATGTCAGGGATTTGCTGTCGTCGTTGTCAGATTGGATAGCGCTACGTTAACAATAATTGTGTTTCGAAAGTGAACTCGAAATGTTGGGTCGATTGACGCTGTGTCAGGTTCAACTTGACAAGCTTTCCTTTGGCTCGGTTATGACAAACTGAATGTACATACGACCATTATGATTTGCCTTGATAATCGTCCCATTAACATCATCATATGACCGTTGACCGAGCACGAGTCTACGATAACAAACAGAATATTGAGCTCGATATAATCATCCAAGTACGAAAACATTATCCGAAATTAGGGCTTATCATAGAAAAAAAATGATGATCTCATTTTTTTAATTTAAAAGCTAGAACCAACAAGTTTTCATTTGTTTCAAAATCTAATATAAATTAATTTTTGCTCTGACAAGGCAAATTTGAAGAACGATACACTTTTTATCCGAATAAAACCCTACAGTTAAACAACAATAGCTTATAGTAATAACAACAACAACAAATTTCATCCTACAGTAAATTCACTATCTAAACTAAGTGTGACGAATAAATAAATATTTACAATGGGTGTGAACGAAAATGAACACGATGTGTGGAGGTTTAACATTGTTGGCCGCTAAGTCAATGAACCTGGCAAGAGACTTTCCACGCAATTAGGAATGCGATAATTGGATCAATTCCTTTAACGAGCGATCCTGGCAGTTGTAAATTGAACGAAGATGCGCTTTCTAATCACTTGCCTCGTTAATAACGTTTTCGGTTCAGGACTGCATTTTATTAGGGCGCCAGGGTATCTACGAAAGGCAGGGAGTGTATGGAGTTAGGGACGGGGAGTAACCCGACCGTTTCAAGGGTAGCTCTGGTAGGGAGAACTAACAGCGGGGTATCCCCGGGACAAGTAGCCCGACAGGTTGCTCGGTGCTGGTACGTAGACAGGTGAGATGTGGCTTGGCGAGCCGTATAATTTATTCTTCAGGCTGCTGAAACTGAAGGGAAACGAGCTACTGCCGTAGCTGCTATCCTTTACGTAGATGATTTTTGTCGGACTGCCACCGTAAAGCGAAGACAGGGAGAAGGGTGACTTGTACCCAGAAGAGTAGCCAAGGTTGGGACTAACGGAGTAGTGTGCGGTGTTCCCGTGGCTGGCGGAGTCAACTGCTCTTACATAGTAGGGTGATGATGAAGGCGAGTAACTGCCCAAGTGAGCCCCGGTTAGGTAGGAGCCTTTTACAGCTCCATACGTACTAGGATTTCCTGTTGAGTAGCCTGAGAAAAGACGACAGATTTAGTACATAATCAAAAACTTTTTTTTTATTCTTAAACAGTTAAATGTTTTCTTTTTTTCATGATTATGTGATTACTGTGTGATTTTGTTTCAGAAAGTGAAATTCAGTGACGGAAATAGTTTGTTTTTCTAATTCCAACTTTGTGAATAAGAAATTAGAGCTCGTGTTCGTATTTTCTTCTTAGGACTTGTAAGGTTTCAGTTTGTTTTAACGGTATACTTTTACACCGAGAAAAATTTCTCGTTGTAGTTACAGGAATTCCTATTAATAAAACATAAGTTTTTGTTAATATCATGCTGATATATTCCTATGTTGTTGCGACAAAATGTGTCATGCTTTTTTGTTTTGTATTGAATGAGCAATTCTTCCCTATCCCAATTGCATGAATTTTCAGATTATATGAAAGAAATTTTCTGCTTAAATGATAGAAATTTATTTTTGTCAAAAATGGAAAGAAATTTATGAAAAAACATTAGTAACATAAAATGTAACATAAAATTTCCTGTTGAAAGATCAAAAGTTTTCTTTTCAGTGTATGGAATTGTTTTGTTGTTTGCCAACCAATTATCTCGCTAGGCTATCAATAAATAAATCGTACATTCGATAAAGGCGCAAATTTATCAGATCGTTTTGGAGTCTTTCAATTTCTTATGTCGACCATTACTTGGTTAAACAATGCCGACGCAATTCCGGGCTCAGACAAATGCAACCCACTCGGATGTTTTTCCCCATTGATTTGTGTTCTTTGTCAATAGTTAAGATACAGATTTTATTTTTCGACTTTCATGAAGGTAGAGGTGTTTAAATTCGTAAAGTTAATTTCAGTGAATGGAAAAAAGTGGTCAGATAATAGATATCGTAATTTGCGATGGGAATGATTTGAAAGATATCTTTAATTTTTTCATCAGCCCCGATCGGTTGAAAATATTTAATAATTCATTGGGAAATGGTTTATTGAATTTTCGTGAAAATCGAAAGTGACATTCAATGAGTAATTATATGTTAAATCGTACCAACGTCAAAGCCGATCACACGTGGATTTTGATTTGATGACTGGTCGACTGAAAAATACGGGGCGCACAGGAGATTAATCGATTTGAATCAAGAAAAGTGGAACTTGCTTGAATTACCTTTTTCAATTCATATGCATTTATGGAATTATTGAACCATGAACTCATTCTACTTTTGAATATTTGATGTTCGTCTATTCACTGAACTAAATAATCAACTGCACGATGTAATTTCCATTATGACTGATTTCTTGTTCGATCAAATATATTGAAAATTATCGATCGATACTTCGTGCTGTTAAAATGCTCTTTTTCGTACAATTTCATCAAAATGTAAATATCTCATTAAAAATACTTTGCAGCGCGCTCAATCAATTTTTCTCTGCTTTCAAAAAGGAAGACCTGTAGTCAGAAAGTTCCTGCAGTCCTCTTAACCTTTGACAAGTCTATCATCAACTTTCAGCTTGATGTAGTTCATGTTTAAAATATTCCAGCTCATATAATTTCTATGAATTACAGATTGTTAATCGACCAACCAATTTCTCTTCATTTTGGATGTCCGGCCTTATGCCATCCATTGTAATTACAACCAACCATTTTCACCATCGGAAATTCTCTATCTAAAACACGATTTTCTAAAAAGCCAACATGGTACTTAATTCTCTATTGGTATTGCTAAAAATTTTTACGACTTTTAGTTTATTATCATATGTATATATTTCCAATAATCCATCTCAAAATGTAATTACGATTTTTGTCATTTTCTAGTACATATTCCCTTTTAAAACATACTTTGAGCTCAAGATTGTCGGCAACTTGTAGTGTTCATTGTTATGTAACATGAAAAAAAAAACGAGGTCCAAAAATGTGTGATATCGAATATCAGGGAGGATATTCAAAGTAAATTGGCATGATACAATGTACATGAATGTTTAATATAAAAAAATGTAATGTACATGCTAATACATACCGGCGTCTTTGTAGGCAAAGTCCGAAGAATGTGTCGGGGTTGCGTACCTCTGTGCCTCATTAGTCGTGCCGTAATTAACATCCCCTTCATTAACGGAATAATCATGAGGGATGGTGTTTCCGGGGACGACGTGAGCGCTTGAAGATGTGTAGCTGTGGGCTGGGTCGACGTGGGCCCCTAGGGTGTTTGCGCTCGTCGCGTATCCGGCAAAGTTCGAGCCAATATGGGAACTTGCGGCGTGCCCGCCAAGACTCGAATGCGCGGTACCACTTAGGCCGCTTCCGCTTGCCAGATAGCCACTTGTGTAATCGCTTGCACTCGATCCTCGATTCCCGCTTGTCGGCGCGTACCCTCGAAGACTTAGAGCGCTGCCTCCGTGGCTTGACGTATACTCGCCGATACCGCCTGAACTTCCGGTAAACCCCGATAGAGATGGACTAGCACTTGTGTATGCCTGCTTTCAACACACAAATTATGCAGTCTTTCGATTACGAATTCATATATAAATTGAAAGCTAAGATGAAAAATCTAGAAGCAAATTTTGTTATTTTGACATTTGAATTTATTAAAATTTCCTGATAATCAGTACGAATTTGAACATTTTTACATAAATTATAATACAAATTTGGAACTTTCTGAGTTTTACATCCCAGCTTTTTAAGTAGAATTAGTTGAGGGGTAATTGTGGCGTGTGGAGTAATTACATGAAAATACATTTCTGTTTACCAAAGCATCCATATGGTTGTTAGAGGATGAGCTGTAGCCTGCCGGAGCGTATTGTTTCGCAGCAGCGTAGGCAGCTGGAGTTGCAGAGATCGAGCTGTAAGGACTGCTGTATGATTTGTCATAAGTCGAGGATGAGTATTGGAGCGGAGTTGAGTATTGGGTGCTGCGAGTTGGTACCGGGTACGAGCTTGACAAGTAGCCGGAAGTCATGGAATCGTGACCAGAAACGGACCCGGAGAGGGCATACCTCGAGTCACTCGGTGAGAAGCCGGTTTCGCTGACGATTACACCAGTCGAGCCTGACGATTCGGATGGATCACTCTTTCCATGCGAGTACGTATTGTAATTAGAGCTCTGGTAATCGTATGCTTTGATTCACACGTGAAAAAGAAAAAAATACGTTCAATAATCATAATGGACGTAAATTATACGGATTCATAAGCTGTTCAGATGTTTAGCTGCTTAAATGGCAATTACTTGTTTAAATAATCAATTACTTCAATCCTGTAGAAGGTTTATTGCCCGTAAAATATTTTGTGTTTGAAATATAACAAAATGTTTGATTAATGAAGGCGATAATTAATTTTTTTACGCACAAAATCATGGCTCTCTGATAAGATTAATGTACCAGCTGTTTTTTCAAGTTTTTGAAATTATAAAGGAATGCTGTAATCATCGCTTATTTTACAAGGTAGACAAAATTGCGATTCACGTAAATAAAAAAAAGGGGGAAAGTGCAATTTGTACCCCGGCGCTGTCACTTAAATGTTTAGTATACTTAGTAGTGCATATGGTGAACATGTGTGTCGCATGTAATTACGTGTTTTAGAAAAGTAGAACGGTTCGTCTGCTTCGTAAAATGCTTATAATATAATCACGTTTATGTGAACTCATGCTGTAATTTAGATTTTTTTCAGGCTGTTTACTTTCGTGCTCGTAGTCACTTTTACGAGACGGCTACTCAGTTTTAATGATTGGTTTTGAGAACTCATCTGTGTAATCAAAGAAATTACTTTTTTCATAGATTACAATTCAGTGTACTCAAAACAAACAAGATCAAATCTCAGAGTTTTAGAAAAGTGAAATGTCGCGGTTTTTGTATAACAATGGGAGCATAGTTCCCTAAGGTTTCATTATGTATTTTCTCTCAATTTCTTTCTTTCAAATTAATTCTATAGTTAATTTTGTTAATGAAGCGTTAAATTTATTTTATGAAAGAAATAATTTAAATGTTATATGTCGCACCATTGATCAGATACAAAACTGTTACAATAAACCTAAAAACGTAAATTTTAAAATGCTATGTTTTAACATCAAAATCGTATTTTACTTAAATGAAACTCACATTGTTAGCAGCATAGAATACCCAATTATCGTTATGTTACATTAACGAATGTCTAGGTAAATTATTAATTTCCCAATACCATCCTCCGATACAACGATGTCTTAATTAAGGATTGTAAATTATCTGAGTACATCGTTTATATTAAACGTGATGATTAATAAAATAATAAAATTATTATGTATAAGTTAGCTTATGATAGGATTACTTGTCTAGAAAATCAATAAAAATTAGACTTATTTTTATCAGAAGCGCGCTTACAGTGTTTGTTAAATGAAGTGTATCAAAGTTGTGTTCATTAAATGTTTAAAGTTTACGATAACGGGCTGTACCAACCTATTGGATTATCAATAGCACATTTGAATGATTTTCATGGTTTAATTAATCTTAACTCTCTACATTAATAATTTCAATATGCTTCTATAATTTTTTACCATAATAATCTGAATCAATTTCAATAAAATTAAAATAATTAATAATACAAAAATTAAACATCAAATAATGATTTCCAAAATTTAAAGTTTGTAGAATGCGAATATCATTGATACAAATCATTTTTTTGAGTTATCAACAATAATGTGAAAAAAATTGTTAGTAGAATATTTTTAAAAAATGCATTATTTTGATAAAAATCATTTTAAAAAATATTAATCTGAATGTTTAGTGAAGAAAAGGTCACAAATTTCACGATAAATGGTGAATCGAAATGATTAATTTTTTAAAATTTAGCATTGTTCATGTAAAAAATATCTTTAATGAAAAATTATTAAAAAAGCTTCCAAAATTTCTTTTCACGTAAAGAAAAACCCTTTTCCATTAACAAATTTGAAAAAAACCGATTGGAAAAAAAATATCGGTCTGTTAGACTCACAAAATCACTTAAGGGTTAATTTCTTCTTTTTTTCAAATGCAGCTTTGAATTTTGTATACACAGGACATGTAAAATCGCATAAAATAAATTAACTTACTTCCTGCTGAAGATTCTGTACAACTCCCAGTTATAAAACCAGCAATGATGAGTATCTGAAAACATAGATAATCAGCCACGAACATTTGAAACCTAATTGTCAAAGCTTAAATAAAAACTTTCGCGCGATTAAAAGGTATACTCACAAGAAACATAATTGATTTTGTTGCAGTTAGTTGCAATTGCAAAAAAACTTGACTACAAGAGACACGCGTGTGTCTCTAGGCAAGTAAAAGAGTGTAAAATAAAACTTGAGTTGTTTTTGTTTCGAAAACAAATTGCTTTGATGAAATGCAAGGATAAAAACTAAACTCGATTCTTGAGCGCGGTACAGTTTTATACATTCTTAGTAACCCCTCCTAGTACATAAAAGGTAAAAGCGATCCTGGAGATACTACTGCGTTCGTTCATTATATTGGTTGGAACACTGTTGTTTCGATTATAAGAATACGAAAAAAGAGAGTCAACCTGATTTACGTTCACGAGCGCATTTCACAAGTGGGGGCTGACTATTATTTGACGAAGTAATGAATGATACTTTTTTGTCAAATTGTGTTTTAATTACAAATAACAAATGTTTCGGAGCAATATCTGCTGAGTTGCATTTCAATTGCTTCTAAAATTGTAATCAAACATGGGAATTGATTGTTTTGCATTTTATATTTTTGATGAATTACTTCATTTAAAAAATAAAAATGATTGAATTTCAAACTGGAAATATTTTCATTAATCAGTGGACTTTTAAACTGACAGTTTCGTTCATCATTAAAATTACTAAAAATTGATATGAAAAACTTCGTGGTTTTACAAAAAAAAACATCGACATGATATGAAATAATTGATTTCCAACGTTATTTTTATAGAAAATTTAGATTTATAATAATTAATTTATTTCTTCAAATAATCAATAATTTTCTAAAAAAAATACGTTGAACATCTTATTATACTTTGTTTCAACTTATGATTAAAAACTTTCGATTTTACTGATTAAAAAATATCGTCAAAGGAGAGCCGTGAAATAGCTATTTAGTGATTTTTCATCTTCACAAGTTTCTCTTAATTGGCCTTTATTGCCATGTAATACTGAGTGTCATTTTTCTGAACGAAAGATCAATGTCAAGGACAGTTGGAGTGAATAAGTGGCCGCTAGTTTAAATTGTAGTCACATTCGAGTTTGTAGCGAAAGAAAGACTTTCATTTCTCGGTTGATAAAATGCAGGTGAAATGCAAACGATTTATTCAACAAAAAAGAGCGTTCCACGCTGTGAATAATATACACGCGTCGATGCAATTGTACACTCTTTTTCATGAGAGTCCAGTGACGCCGATGCGAAAACGCTAAGAAGTCTCACTTAATGGGCGACATAATTTTTTTTTCGCCGTTAACTTGACTCTACCTTTCGAACTGTCATCCGATCGCGAGGTCAAGCTTCGCAAACGGAATGACAATGCACGCGTTTCATATATGTTTTTAAAAAAGAAGTGTACTTGGTTCAGTGTCCCGCATACCTAGGCCATGAAAATGATGCCTGATTCTTGAATACCAATCGAATAATTGTTCGAAAGAAAGTATTCCATTTTACCGCAAAGAAAAGGCTATTTGTTTGTTCAATATCTTTCTTTCCTCCGGTACAATATCTTTTTGTAAATTCTGTATGAATAAACGAAAAATTATCTTTTTCTACAACAAAGTTAACCATCTTGTTTGAACTTCGTGGTTGAATAGCAATTATTGTTCATAGCATTGGCAATTTCATAAGAAAAAAAAAACACGAAACAATGTACAATACACTTACACTAGCAGAATTAAGAAAGATTTATTTTAATTGATTATATGAATTGAGTATAAGATACTTGAACGGGGTTTTCAACCTTAGAGTTTATTTACCTTTAGTAATAATAATGATCTATCATTATTAATTGTGTAGTATTAATTGCTCCATCGTGCGTTCTGCACAATCTTGCAATTAAAAATTATAATTCATCAGCACTACGTGAAGAGATACACAGTTATTATGATGAAATACAATTTGATCTCAGTGGTTAAAAAAGAGCCTTTCATTTTCCTGTGAATAATAGATTTCATTTCGTCGGGAAGAAATTATATTAAATATACCAAATTCTGAATCAAAACATTGGAAGGAAGTAAAGCACAATATTGGATCATGTACGAGAACAATATTTATTTTACATTTCTCTCTCCTCCAGTTTATTTTACAGAGAATCATTGAAATTCTTTTCGGAGTAATAATGAATTCGAGTAACTATTTAAATAATAAATGACAGTCTAATTACAAAACAATGAATATTCAAAGTTGAACAATAGAAATAAATCAACCTGAAATTAAGCACTGCTAATACATGTAATAAAAGAAGATCATGTACAGTCATGTACAAAAGCAGTATTCATTGTTTTCTTATAGACTCTTCAAAACATAAGTCCTTAATATTAATAAAGCGTCGTCTTACAATTTACGAATACAATAACGTGAAAAGTAAAAAAATACGTGAAACGGCATACATACTAAAATCATATTGCTATCGGTAATTTGAGGGGCTTTAAAAGTAATCAATAAAAAAAATATAATGGAGAATAATCGATAAAAGTCGTCGGTATAAATGTAATTGTAAACGGGAAATAAGGTGAAGCTAAATTAAATCGTACGTGTAACGTGTGTGATTTGCAATGAACTATCTGTCTTAATGAGTAACGGCTTATCTACTTACAGTGATTGAATTATCTTCCATAGACACAAAAAGTGTGTTTACGAAATCGAGATTCTTATCATTTATTATGTAATTTTACTTTGGTTTTAAATTAAGGACTAGTGTATCAAACTTCGAAGCGTGCCTCTACAATTCGAAACTCAACGAACGCTCGCGAAATCAAACTGTAAACGCTGATTCAAATCGAAGCTTCACGTTATTCATCGTAGTTGAATAGAATGCGCTTCATCACAGATGCATCTATTTTAGTCGCGACGTTTTACAAATAAAGTAAATGAGATCAAATCGAGGCGCAAATCAAGCAGTCGATGAAATGTAGAGGCGAAGATCGAAGTGCACAGAGTACTGTACCATTTAGAATCGGAAGTAGAATTTAGAATTAGGATGTAAAAATAATATACACGCTGATTCATTCAACTTAGTGTTTCAAATTATCCGAAATGGGTCGAGTATACATTTAGCCCCGCAACAATGATTTTTTGAACTTTTATTTTTATGAACAACGCGAGACGTTTTGGTAGATATTTTGGACTCCCAAGTTAAATGAATCATCTTGTATACGTGTATATGTGTTATATACAATAATAAATGTACGATCAATTTTGTATATTACACGTGATCTAATCTTAGAGCTTTCATTCGGCATGTTTAGTCCAGAACGGCGCTCACTCTTTTTGTTTTCGTTTTTTTTCCTCACAAATGCCTGTTCAAGAATGGAAGTTATGCTGTTTTCTTTCTTCGGTTTGTATTTATAATATGTATATGTTTGCATTTATATGTATACGTATATTACACAGAGTATTACAGCACGTCAGGACGAAACGTCTGAATGATATTACACATCAAACAATACTTATTTCTTGGCACGTCAAAGAAAGCTTCGTTTAGGCTATTAGCGATCGACACTGAACAAACATTCATATCAAATCAGATGTAAAAGACAGTCGGGATTCTTGTTGCAAATCGCTTGGACTTGGATTTGAATTAACAGTCTCTAGAAGTCTCTTGAAAAATTTGAAAAAAAGTCTTTTGCATTCTAACAAGAGGTTGTTTATAACTGACAAAAAGGCTTAGAAAAGGGATCGCTGATCTTGAGATCACACTTAGACCTTTTTATTGTGAAATGTCTGGAAACGCGGACATCGAGCTTTAGCATTAGTTGAGCAGTCGTTTCGCGAGGGTCTAGATGTGAGCTCATTAAAACTTGACAGGAGCTATAAAAATAATAGCAAGGCCGGATTATTTGAATGTGCAATTCCGCGGTACAAAGACAGGTAAAAATCGACGAATAAATTGAAGTATCAAATGAACGAACGCCGTGATCCTAAAGCTTCTGTTCGTAAGAACGAGCGCAAGATAAATAAAGAATTGTCAAAATTGACGTGGAACTATAATCTATATTTTACAAAAGCTCGCGATCTTTAAAGATTCTCTGTAGCGTGATATAATTCGTAATGTGTGTTCTTTTTTCTTTTTTTTTTTTTTCAATTTCATATATCTATCTAAATCACCTATTTACAAAATTTACATTTAAAACGTCTAAATTCCTTAACCTTGTATGTTAATGATTGTATAATTAGGATTGACTATATCTTAGAGTAATCAACGGAATTACATTAAATATCATGTAAAATATCATCAAATATCGTGTCACGTTAGATGGTATGTCCATCTCCAAGGTACCGTTTTGGACGAATATCGGCCCGTTTGAACATGTATAGCACTTTGATGAGCAAATACTTTGGAGATTACATAAATCTAATAATTTGTCAGGTAATATTTCTTTTATCTGTTTTCCCATTTTTATCATCATTAAAGTATTAAATGTGATCTCATTTGTTCTCCATTGTGTCCTTTATTATTTCCCTTTGTTTCTTTATTATTAATTACAAATATAAAACATGTATATGTAAATAGAATTCTTAAATATGCACGAACATGTTGTCTAATTGAGCACACTTTTTAATTTTTTATCATCAGTCTGAACCGGCCCATACGACCGCACACACAACAGTAGTTAACAATACACGTTCAAGCTTTTTCTCTCTCTCTTTCTTCGGTACTCCATGCTGTAACGAATGATTGCAATAATCAAACAACAATCTCATAAGCTAAGTAAACACGGTTCGTAACATTTTCTTAGATCGAGCATGCTGCACACAAATATGTCACAATAAAAGGTGAAACGAAAATTTGGAGTAATCAGGAGTTTTTGATATTTTAAAAAATTTTAATGACAGAAAATGTTAATGAATTTTAAAAAGTGGTGTGGTTGTTCTCTGGTGATCAATAATAAATGTTCACAAAATGGCAGTCGTAGGCAGTTGTTTAATTGTTTGCTTACCATTGATAGAACAATGACTTGTAAGTCTGTCAAGAACTATATAATTCACAAATTAAAAATGAATTTGATATGATTTAATAAACTTTTATTAAAAAGTGATGCTTGAATCGAATTTTATTTTATTTTGTGTGTTGCACGCTTCTAAAATCTCTTTAGGCCAGATACAGTAAGAGCATTGTTTTTTGAGAGAAATAAATTTGGAGAAGATTATTTTCATGGATTGTGAGACAGAATAGTTAACAGTTTTAGTTGAAACAATATTATAGGCTAGAAAGACTGAAATTGTCATTTTTGTTAAACTCAATGTATAGAATTGTAATGAAATATGATTTAGACCATTTTAACATACTCGCAAATTTGTAAGAATTTAATGCGTCAAGTGTTAGGCGTCTTAAACAAAAACAAACTAACTAACAGATTGCTCTTGAATAACGTGAACATTTTGTTATTCAAATTCTAAAATGCCATATTATATTAGCGCATTGTATTATAGACTACAGCATAATGAAACCCTCATATGATCCATTTCAATGTGTATCTGGAGTGTGAGAAGTGAGACATAATTCTTTCCTTTTTTTCAGTATTTACATTGATAATAAATGGAAATAAATGCAAAAATATATATTTTTATGTTCATACTTATTGTATATATAAACATTTAGTGGACATATGTTGGAGCTAATTTTTTACGCTATTTCATTTGTGTTTAAAATCTTGATGCGATCGCTGTGCTTACCGCATTGGCTGCGCCGGAAGCACATTTTCACGTAGCATAGTTTGAAACGGAATTGTCAAGAAACCAACCTTACTGACTATTGTCTTTCTTGTTTTTTATTCTAACACAATCGTCCCAAGACACTCATTTGGTATGGTCCTTTATAATTGCAAATAATTGCATCTGATGGGCTCGAGGTACACGGATTTTTAATTATTTAATTCTCGTTGTCGTGTCGTTACCTCTGACGTCGTAACAACGAACTGCATTTTTGAGTGCTTTCTTGTAACAACTTTGCATGTAAACGTTCGCGGAGACTTTTTGCTCCGGAAATTTTGTTATTTGTCGTTTAATGAAACGTTGCGGTTTCAGCCCATTTTTGTACCTTTCCATGTGAAACACCTCGACAAGTGAATGAGTTTTTGCTGTAAGACCTATACCGAGCGAGTGTTTCGTTAAATTATGTTCGTCTTGATAATAGAAAATTTGGATTTTCAGAGAAATATAAATGATAATGTAAAATCCGATTGGATGCGTGAAATTAAAATATCACGGTTGGAGAAAAAGGAATGTTGATTGTACTTGGTAAAGAGCAAGCGAATTCATTGTCTGTTGTTCATAATAACATATATATATATATATATATATATATATATAATCAGTTTATCATACAAAAATATGCATTATTAACATTTTGCCTCGAAAAATCCGGAATTTCCTAAGATCTGAATAAATTGTTAAAGCGGAAACGAGTCTTATGATCTATCAGACTTATTCCGCGTAGATACAGATTGTAAAAGCTTATACCGTAGGTTTCAGAAATGACGCTGCTTCGTATTTACACTGTATTTATTTTATTCTACCATCGCTTAATTGACACATGAGTTATTCACGCAAAAGTTATAACGTTGTAACAATAAACTTTCAAGATAAAATAGAAACGATTGTTTTTTGTTTACTTATTGAATCATTAAATTACGATACCATATAAAATGGATTTCATAGATCTTTCCATTTAATCTACTTTAGACAACACATTAAATTGAGTAATGCGATTTCATAGACTGAAATCTTTCAATACTTTCAAAGAGAAAAATCTTTTATCACATACAATATCAGAAACATATCACAAGACCGAAAACATACACGGATTCAGAACATGGAAATTTTGACCCAAAAGTAAATGAAAATGTTTATATCACATCACATTTTAAATAAATGACGACAAAATTCACTAAAATTATATTGCAATCAATTACTATATCACGTTCAAATTTATTAATCCATCACTGCTGGCTCATGATAACGTTCAGGTTGTTTTTGAGCCACGCTATCAAGGGTATTCAAAATTTCTTTATAAAAACAAGAAAAATTGTTCATAGAAATAACTAGCAGCGATTCGCTGTTAAGTTTGTCAAAAATTACAAAAATCGTATAAAATGTACTGTCATTAGATGTCGTTGTTAATAAAAAAAATTACGTCATCTATCTCTTTTCAAGTTAAAAGGCAGTACAAAAATGCTATCATCAAAATCAAAAAAGGAGAAAAAAAAGGTCAATGCAATCTGTATCTACCAGAACGGACGATGTCGGAAATGTTACAAAAGAATTGTTCAGGCGATAAAAAAAAAATTTGCACGCAGCTGACACTAAATTGTTAAAAACAGCAATAAGTATAATTAAAGAGCGCCCTCGTAACAAAGAAATTCGAATGGGAAGTATGATTCACATTCATCAATCAACGGGTGCATTCACAGTTACATTCAGTCAATCGATGAGTCTCAAAATTTCAATGTAATTACGAATTAACGTTACTGTACAATATTTACAATTATGAGCGGTTTAGAATCGCATTGAGCCACGTGGTCAGCGAAATGTAGGAGCGCACAAAATCAGTAGTGGTAGCCAAGTTCAGGGTGACATAAAAATGTTTGTCAAGACATTCAGCCGACAACTCTCTTCCAATTTCCTAGTCATGATAACTAGAATAGTTCAACAACAAATGGATTTCAAGTTAAAGTGAGAGGAAATTGAAATGTAGATAGAAAAGGATGAATTAGGCAGATGCGAATTCGCTCCAGTGAGTAATCGGACGAATAAATGATTGGTCTGACAGTACGCAAACTGTTTCTCCTTTGTTACAAAACTTTTCACAGATTTCAACCTGATGAGGTATCATGAATTTCAACCAGAGCGGTTGGAAATCGCGAAACCTTCGACAACTTTCTATCATGAATAATGGTGGACTGAATTTGACAAATGTTCCGAATAGTTTGCCATTGGCGTATTATTTTGTCAAACAAGGACGGGGCAAATCAGGCAAGAATGAATCTAGGTACTTGGAGGGGGAAGGGTCACCCTGAAATCGGTAATCACTACTACTATTTTATTGATTCAAGTACACTTGGTTGAGCTCGTGGACACAGATCAACGATTTACAGTCGAGTGCTCTCCTCAGAATCCGTATTTTCGGGAGTTGGGGCAGCACTGGTACTTACTTTCCTACCTAAACAGAGCAGCTGGATTCGCGAACCTCAAACAAGGTGTCCATCAATATCAGAGTACGGCTTCGAACTGAAAGTTGACAGTGGGTGCCCGTGGGAAAGTGCGGGGCCTGGGTCCGCAAGTGCAAATGTAGCTGGCGGGGGGGGTACCGAAGGGGGTGGTGGTGACTTTTTTCCGGCAGTCATAACAGTGACGTCTGGGGGGGGCACTGGTCGCGGTAGCGTCCGGTTTCGTGTCAGCGTACCCGTCGCCGTCATCCCTACCATATGATGAGAGTGCGGGTGAACATGTGGATGCGAGTGCGCATGCATCTGCGGCCCGAGGTGGCCGGTTGATCCCAGAGTGTAGTATGCTCCGGGGCCCGGCTCCCCCATTACAGGAACCGGGCTCGGGTTCCCTTCATACCCCATGAAGTGACCACTGTCCCTCTCCATACTGTAGAAGTTGACGTCGATAGGTGGTGCCGGACTCGGATTCCCTATGTAACTCGATTTCGAGGCTGTAACCAAACAAAATTAAATCAGACACATTTTTTTCTCTAACGTCGAACGAAGTGAACTCGTCGGATTATGATTGTGTGTTATTAGTAGAGTCATATTTTCTATCACTTTATTGCCGACAAAGTTTGCGATTAATCTTTTTGTTATAAACTTTGTTAAAGCCAATAGTCTTGACGTTACATTTTATTGACCTTTGAAGTGCTTTCTATGATTCTTGCGTTATCATTGATGCAGCGAACGCGTGGTTTTAATTTCTTTTCCATAGAAGAAAATCCAATTAGCAAATAAGTTCTGCATGTCATAAAGTTTGAGAAATTGCTTGTTTTTCTTATTAAAGCTCCATCTTTCATGGCCGTTATTATTAATTAATGCGGAATAGTTTTAAGTAACTTTATAATTTCAAGTTTCATACAAAACAACCTCAGCAAGGCTTCGTTATTAAATTTATTTCGCTACTGAACACGAAATCATCCCTTAATAAATGAAAAAGTGGCTTAAAAAAATTCTGTTGTTTATAAAGACAAATTGTTTTTGAGAAAAAAAAAAAAGAAAAAAAACTTGTTTGAACAGTCTATGTTTTGTGAGATATCGATTGACTTTTCTAAAACTGGTAGTCAAATTCCAAGCTCAGAGAGCAGTGGCGTTTGCGTGTACGGCTATCAACATTCATGAATAGAAGGGTTTCTGATACGCACATCGCAAGAGACCCCACTGCGCAATTTTGAAAGCAGGAAAATCCATTTTCCAGCTACGTGGTATCATTTGATATAGGTCGAAAAATGCGATATGATATGAAAAAAAAAAAAAAAAAGAGGAAACGTGCAAAACTGAAAAACCTCACAAGCATGTATCACCGACTTGCGTGCCTCTCTTTGCCATCTCTTTGTGATGCTTTATGCGTACATATACTCATCCGCGGCGTGCGCAACTTTCGTAAAAAGAAACAAGGGTAACAAGCAAGCTACTTGAACGTTTCGTCATGCTGATCAGCAGGGGGTGATTCGAACGCTCGAGACATTTGAAGGGAATATGATTGTGGCGTCGTTATGCAACTCGTTATCTCTGTGCTTAATGGATGAAGTTTCAATTTATGCGCGAGTTCGATGAAAAACATGAGACATTCAGCGCAAGGGAGATGGATGGTTGCTGGCCAGACCGTCGGGTCAAATGTCAAGAGCGCTCTCTTTCTCAACGTGCAACTCTTTTTTACATTTATCTCGTGTGCTTATTAATTTTGCTCAAGCTCTGAAACGAGTTGGTGTTTTTTTCTCTTTTTCTTCTTTTGCGCGTTGCACGTCGTGTCTCGTAACTGAATTTCGAGACAAAGTCTGGCCAACTGCGAGAAGACACCAAGAGCGATAAACTTGAGAGGTTTGGGCACCTAGACGGATTCTCGATGCGAGTAGCAGTAGGTGACGCACCCGAGAGAGTTCCACTGGCCGTCGTTCTTTGAGGCGGGGAGTCCATATTCAGCATACCCGGCAAATGATTATTACGTCGACTAAGCGTTCCCTGATGATGCACTTGCATTTCCAGCGAACTCTTACTGTAATCTGGTATGCTCGAATCTATTAAGTAGGTGCTCGCCGCCGTTTTCCGCCCTTCATCCTGTAATCATACCACGTCAAATATTACTTCTGTCCCACTTATAAATGTACGACTTAGACGATAACTCAGCTGCGTCGCTTGCACCGAGTTATCGGCTGTAACATCTCTACTCCAAGCAATTATTGGAATTAGTGGTTACGTTTTTGCAAGACTTATATTCTACGTGGACGAAAATGTAATTTGCTAACGCTATTGTACCTCGTTTTAATCATCATTTTCGTTGAAACGATTTCAAATGCCACATCCTATTAATGTTTTATACCATTTGTAAATTAATTAAAGTAGTTTTTGATTGTAAAATGAAAATTTAATATTTCTAGCAATATTTGTAATTTTTTTAAATTGCAAAACAATAATAATTATAAATAAATAATGCTCAAACTACCGATTTAAATTTATATTATTATTAAAACTCATGAAATTGAATGAAACCGCGGTTATCAAATTAGATCGAAACTAAAGGTAAAAAGCTATAGTCTAAAACTACTTTGTGAAAATAAAATCTATTTAATCAATTAAATTTGAAAATATTTGTATCCAGCTTAAATTATTAAAAGGCCAATTACAACTCCAAACACCAGCATAGTTTTATTTTGATTTTCACGAAATGTTTATTCTATATTTTCAGATTTAATGAAATCACAAACTTAAGTTTTTTCATTCATCTTGGCAAATGAAATGAAAGCACTTTTTTATTATTTGTAACTCTATGCTTCTCTAATTTTCAAATATTACATTATTCGTCCAAAGTAAACTTGCATCGCACGAGCGGTATAATTTTGAGCTCTGATAAACGAAAAAAAAGGTATGAGTTGACCAACGTGATTGAATAACAAAATAGAATTGGTAAAATAACAAACAATAACGAAAAAGTGTGTTTAAATAAATGCAAGTAAAAACTACTGGAAACGAGCAGTAGTACAGCAACTAACATTGGATGCAGGTAAAGAACGAGAGGGAAAAAGTGGTCTGGTCGGGGGATGCAGAAGTTAGTAGAGTGTGAGTTGGGATAAGGTAATAAATGAAAAAAGGGGTTAACAGAACTCAAACCTACCCTCCGGTATTACTTGTTACTAAGAACATATTGACTGATGGCACTGACCACGTAATCATTAGCGTCGAAGTTAACATCGCTCTTCTCGTCGGACACCGAACTTAGTTCGCCTGTCATTGTGTCGCCGTTGACCGTTGATGGAGCGTACATGTCGGCTGTTTGTGATTTATTAATACCTGTTCAAACAAAGCACGTTTTCTAGTTATTTCAAGAATCCTGCTTTAACTGGATAAACAGATTATTTGGAAACAATAATTTCCTATTAAACATAGAAGTAAAACCGGAGCGTCATTGAAAAATGTATGATATCAGTATTTACCGCGCACTAGTTAATGCGTCTTAAGAGCTCGCCGATTAAAATATTTAAATGACTTTCAGGACATCCGGCATGTCTGCTGAATACATTTTAATGCATTAAGAAAACCGGACGGAAAGTTGATTCTCAAACTCAAAAGCTTTTAAGACGATAACTTTCTATGCCAAAAGGTAACATGGTATATCTCTGAGCTACGAGGGCAAATGACTTTGACGATCCGGTTTATCTTTATCAGTCATCAGAGTTAAATGAAGATTAATTTTTTCCCTATACGAATCCATTGTGAGAAGCCTTATTTTGTTTAGCTTAAAGTCTGATAGATAAATGCCGATATATAAATGTTATTACGCGTTTACAATAAATTAAATGAAAGAGGCTTTCTCACAGAGGTTGACTCTGATGCTGAATAATCTTGTAGAATGAAAAGCGTAGAACTTACGATCTTTGTTTCGTTTTCGCACAATATACCAAAACATGATGAAGAGATTAACAATAAAAAAGACCATGGATGTTGCGGCTATGGTATAAATGTAATTCATCGGAAAGTCCCCCTTTTCCAACAGGACATCGGGCAGATTCTCCGCTTTATTCGGGCCTAAGAGTAGCAAGAAAAAAAGGTACGATATTGAATGAGAAATAATTACCAGAACGTTGGGTCTTCTTTTTTGACACAAATGTAGCATAGACTATGGGCGTAGCAATGAGAAGACAAGCACAGGCAGAAACAACGATGATTATGACGATGACGTAGGAGGAATTGATCTCGCTGATGGTCAATTCGGTGGGTGGTACCTCGCCTGCAACCCAAGCCAATTCCCCCCATCACCCTGATGTTGTTACACATGCAGCAACGTGTGATATTATGTTATGCTTTGTTAAACTACTCAAATATTCATCACTCTTTGTGATTAATCCCTCAATTGATTATCTTCAGTTAATTTACCGTAATTTCTCACTGTTTATTATTAGCTTCAAACTTTGAGGCAATTTTTTTCCTCTTTTTTCCCCCTAATCTTAATTTTGATTATGTTTGTACTATATTAAAACTTCATTATGTATGATCAAAATTGAACATTGGAGCAATAGACGCGACCGTTTAATTTTACTATTGTATTCGGTATTGATTTAGATTTAATTTAATATAAACATATTATGACCTTATTTTCCCACGGACACATGTTTACAAATGGTCGGATATATGCACGAATACATGATGATTAGGGTTAAATGCAATGAATATGAATGCTACTGTGATTTCACTGAACATGTAATATGATTGTTTCACTTGATTAAACACTAGACTTTCAACGTAATCATAATTAAATGTCATATACCAACACCAAGAAACAACAAATTTAGCACCATCATTTTTCCCATACAAAATTAAAAAATATGTTAAATACATTTGAATTCAAACAACGAAAATCAGAAAAAGAAAAAAATTTGCAAATTGTCCACTGCTATTTCGCATTCAACATCTTGTAAAGTGTTTTTTTTTTTCTTTCAAAACAATTAATGTAGTACTGTTTGTTGTGAATTTCATAGAGAAAAAAATTATGCAAGTGGATGTTTTTTTTCTTGGCGTTTTAAAATGTATGAACAAAGTTGAACATAATTTCATGCACAAAAAGTTCACTTATTTTGCATACAAATCGTGGTGAGAACAAACGATCGTTGAAACGTGTGAAATTTTTTGTAAAATCTTAATAGTACCAGGCATCGAGAGAAGAATTCTGTTAATCGAATGTAAACGAACATGTCTACTTGAACTTGCAATCCGAAAAAGGAATGTTAAAACTTTAACAGATGTCGAACTCTCTAATTCGTTCAATTTAATCAAACTGACATTTTTATATTCGACTATTTTCAATTCTAGTTTCAAAAGTCTACATCTGACATTTGGAGTAATTGAGATGCAAAATGAAAAAAAAACTGAGTTTAATCTTCAAAAGTCAGATTTCCAAGAAATTCTACTGAATATTAGTATAACAAATCTATGAATTCAATGTTCAACTATGTAGCTTATGTTGAAGCTTTAATCAAAGCAAAAATCTACGTTTAAAAAATTAAATGAATAAATAAAATTTGTCCAACTACTTACGAAGTGTTTGCACTTTGACAAGATCGGGCAGATAGTGGCTCTCGCCCATGGTGTTTCTCGCTTGAATGCTGAACACGTAGTAGGTGCCGAGTGATAATCCACTGACCGTCGCTTTGTAATCGCCTGGCGAGATGTCCATGTATTTATATCTACTTTCATGGTCGAGCGCTTCTCGCCACCGAATGCGATGCGACGTGGCTAGACCTCCGTCAAAACCGCTTTTCCAAATCAGTGTAACACTGTCATGTGTTACGTTATAGACTTCCAGGTCCGACGGTTGATCAGGCTCGGATGTCCGAGTAAACACCACGGTGTCATTCGTATGACCCATGCTGTTTTTCGCGTGACATTGGTACTTGCCATAATCATGCTCGGTAACGCGATTTATCGTTAGCACTGATTGTCCAATAAGGGCAGACACCTGGAAAATGATTTTTATAATCATAGCAAAATATTATTTTCATTTTATCAACAATAATCATTATTTGTTATTTATCGCAAAAAATCTGAATTTTTGAAATTAGATAAAAAGGATTGACATGCCACTCACGTTCTTGCTCGTCAGGCTGTATTTGTGCGAGTTGCTGGTCGGCAATGTTTTTCCCTCGAACGTCCACGAAAACTGCGGCATGGGGGATCCCTGTGCTTTGCAGAACAACTGCACGGCGACGCCTTTATTCGAGGCGGCTTTTCTTGTCAGCGGCGTATTCATCATTTCCGGCATGACTGTCAAAAACATTGAACGCGGTTAGATATATTTGTGTGTGCGTTAGTCTGCCTGCGAATACACTGTAGGTATTGATTCTTCGCTATGAAAACTTACAATTCGTCAAAAAAAGTATGGGCGAAGAGGTGTCGTTGCCTATGCCATTGTTCACAACGCATTGGTATTCTCCAACGTCTTCCTGACCTGGATCCCTAATGTGCAGGTACGATGTGTTGTTAGAGAACGACGTTGAGTACCTGCTGGAAAAATCCACATTCGAGCCGACTTTATACCAGCTCACAAAATTTTGGTCCATTGGGCTTGCATCGATCTCGCAAAATAAAACTGCTTCTTGAAATGGTAAATGGACGATGCCTGACGGTGAAGTGCGAATTATCCTGGCAGGATCTGAAATGAAAAATTACGAAATTGGTGAATACATAGATACAAGTTTGATTTTTATGCTTGAATTTCAAGTTCCGTTTCATTTCATAATTTTAGACGATTCTTATAATGAAAATCAAATATATCTGAAATTCATTTCAACTCCCAGTTCCTGGCACACTCGCTTTTGTGCAAACGATGCCGTTAATAATGAACGATTTTCTGAATGAGCGAATTCTACTTACACTTAACGTTTAAACTCAAATTGTAAAACGCCCTTCCTTCATGATTTATTGCCTCGACGGTGTAAATGCCTGCGTCCTGGCGTTCGAGTCTTGTGATGTTTAACGTTGAACTACGAGCGATGATTCTTCTGCCATTGTTGCTTAGAGGCAGTCCGTCTCTCTTCCAAGTGTAACTTACTGCCGACGGATTCGCATTGACAACTACAGAAATAGCAAAGGGTTCGCCTTCCATTCCCAACAACTCGCTTGGATCGAATTCCTCGAAAATTGGTTTGTCTAGTAAAAACATACAATCATTAATTTATGTTTGTGTTAACGTCTGCAGTTAATAATTTGTGTATTTCTATGTAAGATGTTAAAACACACAAACTCATCATCAACATAAGCAGCTGTTAATTAAATTTACAGAAATACAATTTAGAATAAAAATAAAATGGAATTGTGTCGACTTACACATAACGTTAAGCGTGATTGCGTCATGGGCAGTTCTCCCTATGGGAGCGGCTCTAGCTTGACATGTGTAAACTTTGTCGTTCATATCCTCCGTGAGATTCAGTAGCAGTTCCACTGTAGACAGGTACCCCCCGTGAAGTCCGGGCTTATTAGTAGTTGGCAATTTCTTGATAGGTGTTCCTGACTCCCACCATGACATCTCCGCGGCTGGGTTGCTGCTACTTGATTCGCAAACCAAACGTCCGACTGAACCAGCTCTCAGTTTCTCCGGATAGCTTCTGATTTTGACATTCTCAGGTGGAACTAATTATAATAACCACACATTAATCAATATTGCGCAAACAAAGACTTTTCATATACTATTTTTTATTCATAATCGAGTATTCATTAATACTAGATTAAAATTCGCTTCACTTATTAATTATATAAAATTGTTTGATAAAATTCGCGTAAACATAGAACTTAAATTTATTCGCAGTGGTACCATTTTAATGGACAATTCGTGAGGCCTCAATTGTCCGGTTAATTCTAATTTTGTATAATTATTAATATTTTATTTTTTGAATCGCAAGTTTGTGCCGATCACAGGATCGACCCCAGATAGTTATTCCATGACATAGTCGGTTTTAAAATTAACCCTGGAGTTGTAAACTCCAAGTCGGTCATCGGTCATAAAATCAATTTTCTCCGAGAAATTTTGAAACTCAAAATACGAACTTACGAAATAAGAAATAAAGACCTTATAGAAATATATTACATGTAAACGTTCCAACGGAACAATAATTTTATTAGTATAATATGTCCTCCATGATGGATTATATCTCACTTACAATAAACTTTGAGAGTGACGTTTTTCCTGAGGGGTATTTTCATGGCCGAATTAGCTGCCTCACAGCGCACATTTGCTTCATTGTCAGAAGCATTAACTACAAAGGTCAATTTGCTGCTGACCGTAAGGTCTTCCCTCGAGAAGATTTCACCGTCGACCTGAAATGTACAAAATCGATTATACAATTATACTCTACCGGTGCTATTCGGCCGGATGATTAATCGTGCAAGATGTATTTTGTACGTACGATTTTGTCGTTTTTGTACCACGTTATCTCCGGCAGTGGATTCCCAGACAAGGCGGTGCAAATTAATTCTATAACAGTGCCCGTGTTTATGTACGACTCACCGTCGTAACCATTAAGTAAAAGCGCTGTAGGCGGATCTGCAAGATTTTCAACGATTAAATTGCAGAGCTCCAGTAGGATATTAATTAGTTTGCAAAAACTATGCAAACAATATTTTTAATAGTGCAAATATGTTTTTTGTTAATAAATTATCACAACCTCTTTTGTTTGTTGAATATAACAGACGGTCAGTGTTTATGTATGAGTCGTAAAAAAATTTCTTTAGACTAAACAAACTTTTTATTATCAACACAATCCACTTTTTTACGTATAATGTATCTAACTAATTTTGTTTATGGTGGCTATTCTCGATCGTACTTCGGTAGTTGTGATAATAAAAAAATCGTCGTTACGGAGTCGCTTATGTTTCATTAAGCAAATTAAGAGTAGATCATCAGAATAGTATCGTCTCTAGTATCAAATTATAAGTTGATAATATTTCATTTGATTGAATTAAACGCAAGAGGTTACAATCAATCTGTTAATCAAATTCATTCGACAAAAAAGAAGAATTTGTTTATGTAAAACGTTTGTTGCAGGTATCAAAAACTTAAGATTGAACTTACAAATCACACTGAGACTGTGAGTTTTAACGACATTTTGCAACAGGTTTTTGTTGTTCCCATGACACATAAATACTATTTTGTCATCTGCCCTGACAGTGTACGTTATATTAGACGTGGTGATCCAGCCGCCTTCAGGCGCCAGGTAGGATCTCGACGTGCTGTTGAATACTATCCCTTCTTTGTCGCTGTTCCAAGTGATGTCTGCTGCGGGATTTGAATTTTCCGACGTGCATGTTAATGTCACTGTTTCGTTGACCCGAGCTTCGTGTGGACCGTCAATCTTCACGGATTTCGGTGCAACTGAAGCGAAAATAGATTTGATGTTTGCATTATTCAATCGTGTCAGAAATTGCGGTTCAAAGTTTCTACTGCTTCATTCACAATATATAATTCAGATAAACGAAGTTTGGTTCAATTTTACCAACTTTGTATTCTACACCACATAAAAAAATACACATCTGTTCTATGAAAGTGTTATCAACTTTTTTTTGTCAACTCAGAACTTTTGATCTAATATTAATGAATAAAATGGCCGATCAATGGGGTATATGACGTGTAATGTGGCAAACACATCTCCCATTAAAAAAAAACAACTAGATGAGCTGATTAGACAATCATGAAGCCAAGTAAACAACAGATCAAAGGTACAATCCGGTAGTTCGTTCATCTGGTGTTTACTCGGGTTTGTCTGCTCGCTGGTAAAGGTATACATACATAGAACACGCAGGTCAACGTGGGTGAGCATCGGTGACACGGTCATGGAGTTGGATACCTTGCAGGTGTAGCGGGATTTGTCATCCGTCGCCTGAGCGGTGAAAGTGTACGAGCTTGCGGACACCGATGACTCCGTGCGGTAAATGGACGTTACCTTCTCATTGTTGCGAAACCACTCTATCCGGGCCGGTGGATTTCCGCCGCGCGACTTGCAAATTAATTCCACCTCTTGCCCGCGGTGCAACGTCTCCCCCTCGCTGTATCCCTCGATGTACGGCTGTCCGGGAGGATCTGAGAATGTCAAAACAAAACATTGTTGCATATTCAACAGTCTTGGCACATACAAAACGAGTCTCTATGTTTTCAACTCGGAGTCATACTCTTGTAAGTCATCAGGCCGTGTTCAGCAAGTACGGGCTATTGATGGCGTTTCAAGAAGCGGTTTTGTCTATCTTGATGCGATAGGCAAATGCACGATAATGAATTCAACACGAACGGTCGCGTCGGAGGTATCTTTTTCGTTTATGGAGATCGTCGGTGGTATAGTTTTAATTGGGCCACGGAGTAATGACAACATTATATGTTATTTGTACAAATATTCAGCAGCTTCGGTAATCTAATGCAGGTGTATTAACTTCATTGCACCAGATAATCATGATAATATTATAATAGACGCGTTTAGTATATACATATATGTAACCTCCGAAGTTTCATGATTTGAATTAAAATTCATGCACGAAGATGCGTGGAATCAAAGTAAAAAAAAATTTTCAACGCAAATTAGATTTTGCAATCAAAGGTTGTATAAAACTTTTCGAGAAATTGGATTCGACCGCGGGGCGTGTTGGTAATTTATTTCTCAAAGTCTTGAAAAAATTTACGATGACATTTATTAAACGTCACCATTTTCTTTCGGGCGAACATAATGGAACTTCACTAGAGGTCTTTTGCGGCCAAACTTCCCACTTCTGACTTGTCAATTGGTGACCGCATAAAGTAAATTTTGCTGTTTAATTGTAATTGCTTTTGTAAAAGACGTGGCTATGAGAGAGTAACTATGCTTTTTTTTTACAACAACGCCCAAGTCCAAGTACGAGAAATTAAATTCTAACTTCTACGGCAGAGAGCGAGATCCATATAGGTCACACCGCTTTTTTTCCTCTACCTTCACGCAAACTTCTTCACGTTGTTTTTGTTACGCGGACGAAAATTCGCCGAACTATAATTATTTACCTCGGTGCTCTTGTGAGCTTTCGCAGTGTCGAAAACGACTATAACGCTCATTATAACTTTTTTAATATCCCTTTCAAATTTCGTGCTTTGGCAAATTATTATTTTTATTATAATAATGTTAACAGTGCAATTAAAACATTAACTACGGGTAAAAACTCATTTTTCCCTTGTCAATTGCAATTCATTTTTCATTCTAGATTAATGGAAGAAATTGGACCAAAATAACAGCATAATTATTTGATTGGCAACGTAAACATCAACGTGACAACTGACCTGAAAATCGATAACGCGCACGAAGCAGACATTTAATGACCCGTAATTTTTAGCCTACATATTTTTATCCGTTTACAAAGATGAGATGTGCATGGCAGAAAATTGCGAGATGTCGAGCATTAAAGATTTCCTGCTAATTAAACGTGCGCCAAGTCGGGCAAGTGCGTATCAATTACTCGGTTGCATGACGTGTATGAATAATTCAAAAGTCGAATCGTTTAATCGGTGGTGTTGGATAATCGGTCAAGTAATAAGACACCAGAGTCACGCGAAAACGAAAGCGTGACTGCTACATGCCTTTTTTATAACTAAAACAAAATTACTTACACAGCACTGATAACTTAACCGTCGCTCGCATTGGCCTCGCCGCGGGAATCGCCGGATGAGACGCTTCGCAAGCATAAAGAACCCCATCGTCGTCGGCCGTTGGCACGATTGTAATCGAAGCATTTGTGTTGTACTTTTCCAGTCGTTTCTTCGATCCCTGGAGGACTGTTCCTGCATCAAAATTGAAACAACATTGAATGAACGCTATTTGAGGTCTAACTTGGTATGGGGCAAAATGTTTTTCAACGGCTTGATCAAATAATCAGCTTTTCATCCGTTTCGAAAAAGAGAACGAAAACTCAAATATATATAATGAAAATAATCATCTGAAGGAAGGGAGAAAATTTATTTACCATCATAAAACGGTGAATTTATACTTTATGATACAAATTTAATGTGATCGAATTTTAAATTCAGTTTTAGAATCGATTGTATGGCTCGTTAAACGTTCCAACTGATAATAATCTGAATCACTAAATTACTATTACGCTTGAACCTTTGTGATGTAAATACAAAAGACGGAAAAAATAGGTGATAACTCGTGTTTATAATTTATCAAAAGCAACATTGACATTGGTCGGAGGAAATTTCATTCGATACATAATTCATTTAGCAGAGGAAAAAGAAATTCTTTGAAAAGCAATCTCTTTTTAATCATAGCTTAAATCACGTATTCATATTACATCAATACATGCAACAAATTACAAAAAAAAGGAAAGTTGCATATTTTGTATAATTAAAGTACAGTCGAGGCGAGATGATTGTTTAACAAATGAAGCACGCGTTATATGTAAATTTTGAAAAAAAAGGATTCTTACTAATATATAAAAAATGAAATTAATTTCGTTCGTTTAATTGGTTAAATAGTTATAAAGTTAATTCGACTTTTAATGAATAAAGAAATGCGTCTCAAAAAAGATTATTTTTCAAAAACAGTGAGCACAAACAAACAAAAGTAAATAAATTGCATTTTTTATAAATAAATAATGAACGCGGATGAAAAATAACAAATGTACCTGTGTGAAGCATGTGATTACTCCCTTACGGACGAAAATAAAATAAAATTAATAAATGAAAAACTCTAAAATATTTTATTTTACATTTCCTGAATTTATATAATGAAATTTATAAATAATATATATATATATTAGATATTATACTTATTGCCGGAAATATATTTTATGTTGAAAAAATATATTTTATTTATATTTTTAAGATATATTTTCGTACGTGTGAGGGCAGTTAGTACATTATATATAAATGTTATTTGAAAACGAGAATAGCAGGGTGAATATTAGTGTAAAAAAATTGGGCGTCACATAATTGTTCGCTTCATGCGGCACGAAAATAATTATGGCTACTTTCTCGCGCTGAATAAAACGAGGCAAAAATGCCAAGCAAAGTGCAATTGTTATCGTCGCGTGAAAGTTTAATGTGCAACAGAAAACAGTTGTTTGAGACCACTTAGATTTCAGCTAAAAGCCTCCGGACATGCTTTCATCCATTTGCGAGATTAAGCTTTATTGTTGGTCATAGCCGCGTCCAATGGCTTTGCTCGCATACGAAAATTTACGATTTCGTGTGTTGCCGTCGAATACATCACATCATCCCGGAACACTTTTCTTGTTACAAAAATTTTGAATCAAGTTGAAATTGAAAAACGTTTATGATTTTCTTTTCAAAGCTCCGGTTGATTCATCGCGACGGAGAATAATCCAGCGTCTGGGGCAATCGTAAAAAAAGAAGCTCAAAAGCGTTGATTTTGGACAACTGGAGCTGTGCCAGAGTTATGTACTAACCAATTGACCGAAAGCGAACTCGGGTGGGGCGAAAAAGTGCGGCGCTATTCGTACACTTTTTTCACCGCTTGAGATTTGCCAATGTCTCGTTAGACGAGCGCATTTTGTCACTAAAATCGATCATCCCGAATCTACCCGGCACATACAAAGTAATATTTGGCGAGCTACTAAGAGTCTTCTTGCCGTCGAGATGAAAACTCGCCGACGATTTAACATCGCCAAATCGATCTTTGAGAACCAAGTTTTAAAGGCATTAACATTTTTCTCGTTTCGAGTTTGTGTCTCCGATGCTTTTTATTGTGCTTGTTACTGTATTAACTGCGTTTCTTATGTCTCCGGGTGTCGTTAAAGAGAAAAGAGTGCTGACGGATAGAATTAAAAACAAAATTTTTCTTCAACTTTTTTTTCCAACTGATGAAAATCAAATTATTTTTAGCGTGTAAGCAAAATTATAATTTCATATTATTTAAATAATCAATGAAATTAGGTATAAAGAGAACAGATTTAATTTTTAATTTTTGTCTATTATTCGATTGAATTATTCCAGCCACTGAATAACTGATGAAATCGGTTTTATTTAATTCCATCATTGTGTTCTCTTTCGAATTGCCTATATGATTTATTATAAATGATCAAACGAGTTGCCCATAAATTATCGTATCAACAAAATTGGGTGAACTATAGCACCGAATCGTTTAGCCTAGTGCCCTTAAAAAGTTTCGCGGTCCTTATCGGTGAATTGAACTGATTGCGGTGGTACCGGCCAGTTTTGATATTAATTGATTAATTTATGTAGCGTTAAGAGACAAAGCGATTACCAATGGTACAAGCGTACTAGTTAATGCATCATTGCTTACCTTCCTCAATTGGGATCGACGTAATCATACTATCACCACCTTTGATCTGTGCATTTTGACGGTACCAAATTATACGTGCGGCGGGTTTAGCCATTCTTACTGTGCAACTTATTTGGACTGATTGTCCCACTTGGACCTCGCTTTTTTCTGGCGTTGGAGTAATTTCCACTGACTGCGGTGGGGCTGAAATTGTAAATGCAACATGAGACTTTGTTCCAAAAATTCAGTCAGAAATTAACATCTCAATTAAATTCAATTAAACTTAATTAAAAATTACAGCACCAACCATAATCTCAGGGATGTTACATTAATGATTGTATTTTGAATTCATGTGGGATTAAAAATAATCCCGTCTCACGATATATTCAGTGAGGCATAATTTAGCTACATGTATATGTGTTTACAATTTTAGAGTTCATCTAAATATCTCTTACAAATTCAGAAAAAATCAAATACATAAATAAATTGAAGGCATTTGACCAGCGACTAATCTTTGTGAAAGAGAATCTCTTAAGGATTTCAGTTCAGGCGTACGCTTGCTTGCAAATGTATGACGTAAACTTTCCGGCATGTGTATACAGCTGGTGTCCGTGCTTAATTAAACTCTCTTTATGAAGCACGGTAAACGACCTGAACAGTATGTGTTTGCGGGGAAAAAGCTTTTCGCGTTACTTTTGCACAAACGGCGACACTCGTGGCGACTAGATTAGAACGAGTATCGTGCTTGCTTCTTAGACAGCAACACTTTTGCTTTTTTCATATACGTTATGTAATTATGCAACATGAGCGTCCCACGTTATTCACGATTATGAACGGTCTTGCGTCTCATGCACTTTATTTTCTAATCTTTTTATGTTTACAGATCTAATTAATCTCAATTTGTTATTATCAGAAATTTCCGTGTTACATTTTGTTTTTTTTTTTTTTTACAAAAAAATGGAGAGAGTTAAATATCGACAATAATAAATATGCAGATGCAAAAAATCTTGAAAAAGTGATGTGTTATTTTGCAGAATTAAAGCGCTTCGTGGAACTGAAAAAAATGCATGAGATACGTTTAGTTTTTGCGACAAACGACAAACAGCCGGTCGTGTAATACATGAGCACTCGTTGTGTTCAAATTCAAGTTCCACATTGAATAATTCGAGACGCATACATCTCATGAGCGTACATTTCTAAAATTTGTACGGAAAAAGTTGGAAAAAAGTTTGTGCTACAATACGCAGGGCAATATTTTTGGTAGGGAAATACTTATGTTAAGTTCAAGTTGCAGAGTTATGTTCTGCAGTGATTTGTCTTCTTTTAACCATCGAGAAAAGAGCAAGAAATTTTGTTATATCCAGCGATTTGCATTATTCATTGCTAAATGAACATCAATTTACATTACAACGTTTAACGATCGCACGAAATTTATGAATCTCTTAGTCATAATTGTAGAAAAAAAAAATTAAAAATAAAAAATAAATAAAAATGAAAGAGAGCGAGAGAGAAAGAAAAAAAAGATGATTTGTTTGCCTAAATCAGCGATCGGTGAAATAAAAGCAAGCCGAACGGTCGAAATATTAAGCTCGTCTTTCGCGCGTTATTACAGTACATTTTTCCGTTATAACAATGGTGTCTTATCGAAACGACATTGGTGCATTGATCAAATTTATCTAGCGATTTGTCACGCTCCGCAGGCGAATATTAACAATGTACAGTTTGAACACAATAACCGATGGACCAATTGCCGCAAGAAAAAAGCACACTGAATTATTGTCTTTGTTTCGCAAAGACTCTGATGGTTCCGATAACTTTGCGACGGATCGCATTGTCACCAGGTACGTTGGGTCACGTGGAACGCATTGATTTCTGCTCCGCGGAACCGAATGTAGCTCATGATTCGCACGGTAAACATTCTCTGTAAATAGGTCTTTCACACAGACACTCATATGATTCACGTACACTATTTAGGTCGCTTTGTAGTATAGATGAAGTGGTTCTCGTTTAAAAGAAAGTACGTACTTGTCATATAAACACAAAATAAATAGAATACCAAAGGCAAAGAAAGAATAATGAGAGTGGAGGAGTAAATAAAAATGACAATATGAATAGAACAAAATTTAAGATTAAAATAATTTAACGAAGAAATTTCAAATTCCAAGCTATAAGAGCCTGAACTGGATGAAAATACTAGTATATGTATATGAAAATATTAGATTGAACATATGTAGGCTGTATAATTTTATTTGATATAATTATTTTATGAGTTGAATAATGTGTGTTAGAGATATGTATATTTTGAGTTCGACGCTATGCAAGTTTTCATAAATATAATATGTAAGTTGGAGTTACAGATGTGCGGATGCAAAATAAAATGCAGGGATACCCGATCGAGTTATAACGGCAAAAGTTGCTTTTATAGTTGACCACAGTGGAAATCTACGTATTGAGTCAGACATCACGCTACAAGTGCAGTCGGAACCACTACTCGACAAGTGTCTTGCTACGTCGGGCACAGTTTCTAGATGTTGCGTAACCACAAGAATCGAGATCTGATTTGGTATTGTGAACATGCATTGATGCCATTAAACAGGAAAATGTCGGACGCTTCTCGGATATGAATATACCATATATGACAAACTCAAAATTACTACAACTATATTTATTTGTTCGGATTATGAAGTTTGTTTCGTGACTGATAAAAAAAATCTTGCTGCACATGTTGCGCGTTGAATTTAACGAGAAATAAAATAAAGTTGAACATTTTGTGACGTAGTGATAATTTGTAGCTTTTGACAATTAATTGACAGAATTTGTGAATTCTAACGTAAAGTTAGCGCTGGAGTCGACTATGAATTAGAATCAGCTATATTGTAGCGGTATAAGTTATGAAAGTGACAGCACATGCGATGACACAAAAGAAGTTTGAGCATTGTTCCGAAGTTAACCGCGATATTAATTATAGCGCTAATTCATTAATTTTGGGATTCGCACAAGTTAACGAAATTGTGGAAGCAGTGAATCATAATTGAACATGTTGTGCGCACTAATGAAGTAATTCAATTTTCTACCTCTTTGAGTAAAAAATTTTTATGCGAATATATTTTTTATTTTTCCACGAGGTAATTAATATGTGATTGACGAGATTACTATTTTTTTAACCAGCGTGTCAGATTTATTGTGACGCCTGTGTGGCCCGCGATACGACGTCGTAACCAATAATTATGAGACTCGTATGAAATTCTCTTGTTCGCGCTTAATTATAGCGGTGTGTTCCGCAATCTTCGACGTTACTATTGACCATTAACGAACAACGACACAATATACGTTACTACCGATAATATCACACCTCGAGTCGTAATTTTTTAATGCCTGGCCGTATCGATTTCCCACACTTTGTGAAACGTTATAAATCGTAGGCAATCACTGAGTAATGTTATAGAGCAACATTGTGCACGCAACATTTGGTTGAGAAAAAAGTACTGTGGCAATACCAGTATAATCCTATCTTAATAAAATGTACCTATATAAAATTCGTAATGACCTTTTTTTTTATTTGAAATTTATTTGATTCCAGCATAGATGAAATTTTCAGTTATAGTAATCTACATCATTCTAATATGTTTTGTAAAATATTTTGTGATTGGATATAGATGTGTACAAGTTTTTATAAACTTGTAAATTTGATTGCAATTATTTTTGTAATTCATTTGGGCGTACACAACTTTAGTATTTGCATTCGCCTCATTAGAAATGCAAAAGGATTCGTATTTAGTGTAAAATTTGCATAATAACATTACAAATAGAATTGAGAGTTTCGAATTGTAACAAGAAAATTGAATGTGTCGTTAGCCAAAATTCACATGATTATATAATCGCATGTTATAAGAATTTATAGAAATTATAGAAAAAATAATTATGCGTCAAGATGAAGATATACCAGCAATATATCTGGATTTGATTTTAAAATTCTATTTTTACAGTAGCTATCGTAACGAAAATATAGTAACTTATTAGAATTCAATTTAAGAAATGTTTCAAGAGTCGAATCAATTTTCTAATTTGTGATAATGAGAGTTAATGATGTTACTTTAATTTTTTTTTCTAGGACAGTGAAAACAAATTAGAGCGCATTTGTAGGTAAGAAAAACATTGCATTTGCATAGTTCAACAATGGAAGGTATTTTGCGTTCGAATTATTATACAAACTGAACTGAACAACACTCCTGCGACCTAATTATTTACTACGACTGTGAAAGATTGCTAAGCATTGAGAGTCTGAGCTCGCGAGTATAATCGGAGCTTCGTAGCAGTAATTGGACCACTGATACAATCGCACGAAAAGACCCCATTAACATCAATTGATCAGATCGGCAAGTTTGAGATAACAAAGGGCGTTATTTAAATTGTCGACCTTCTTGAAAAGATTTCAACTCGCGTTATTACCAATGTGACAGGACAATTAAAACTCAAATCGCTCCGGCTGAATTGTCACGGGATTTTCATCAGGGTGGGGGATCAATTTGGTAACAGAGGTGAATATTTTTGTTGGCTCGCAGTTCATTCGTAACGAGTCGGCAGCGGGCTCATCGCTAACGTAAACAATTATTCCGTCTTGATTACGAGTCTGCGACAAGCCAACTCTGTCGGACGACAGCTATTTCGTTAGCTCCTGATTTTTTTAATGCCAAACACAGTATTTGCCCCGTACGAAAGTCGGGTCAAAACGAGTGCACGAAAATTATTTTTATTAGCCGGAGATTCTGATAGGAACTGTAGACTCTGTTGCGGGGATTATGCAAATATTACAGAGATGAGATATTTGTATTTCCATGATTTATTTTTAAGAAGAGGTATATTTTTGATGGAATCATTTTCAATTTAAAATTAAATATGAAAATTGTCTCGATTCGTCGGATGAACCAACATTCGTGTTGAGGGGGAAAAACACATTATCAATCATTTGTTAAATTAATCCTCTAGAAGATAACTGAGATAATATCCTGCTGGAGATAAAACTTCTGAAACGTTGTAATAAAATATCGCAAAAGCCGACATGACAACTGAAATATCGGGCTTAATCGCAATTCAAAACTTATAAAATTTGCTGTTTAAGTCGGTTTCACAATTTTCCGTCTGAATAATTCCAGTCTTTCCGTTTGTATAAATTGGTACGAAGGTAAAATGGGCGCCTGATTTTCACAACCGGATGAACTATGGAACGATGTTTATCACGTGACATCAATAGACCATACGTGAATGTAAAAGGTACGGAGTGAAGCGATTATGGTGGAATAAGAGTGTGCTGATCTAAATATCGATCTCGGGCACGGGCGATAATGACGACTACCGGAAACGATTGGTCGTCGATCGTCACCGCGGGAGAGTCATATTTTATGAGGTACGTGTGCGATTGCAGCCAACTAGCCGAGCGAAACGGAGCTAGACGAACAGAGATGCCGAAGAAAAAGAGAAGTTATCCGGTATGCCCAAGACTTGGGAAAATTTACTGGCTGTTCAAGAACCCCTCGTAAATCTCGACTCTCCTCGGCAGAGTCAGGTGCGCGTACACTGTAGTAGGCGTGTACTTGGTACATCTACTTGCTGTTACAACGTCACCGTTCCTCCGTACCGTCATTCTGTTAAAGCCTCCTTATATTATTTCTGTATTGCTCACTTTTTGAAACTGTCCATCTCAGACTAGTGTAATAAAAAAATACGATGAGAAATAAAAGGTACAATGTCGAAGGAAAAAATGTTTACGAATTTGTACAATTTTGGACGAGTTGAACAAAAAAACTCTATGGATTCGGGCAAAATTTAAATTAAAACTGATGGGTAAATTGTTTCATCACGACGATCATTTTAACATATTCCATCACTTTGTTCAACTTTTGATGCTCAATTTTCAGAAAAAAATTTGTTCCACGTGATTAAGTTTGCATATTTTTCCAGACTGACATCAAAGTAACGCAGAAAAAAATTGTTTAAAAAGTAATAATGACGTTTTGGTAATGCAAGACGAAACGCCAGAAAGTTGCTTCGCATCGTTATATTTTTTAAAGTTGCAATACACTTTGCCCTCAAGTAGAATCGATTAAGTGTATCGATTTTGTGTAAGAAAACTGTCAAAAAAAGTTAGCTATTTCGCATGCATAAATTTAAAATTGAGCGAAACATATTTTCGTCGCATACAGTTGAATAGTTTTTGAAAATGTTATGTGACATTTTTTTCCTGATCATTAAATGAAGAAGACGTAGAGTTTACGAAATCAAAGTTTGTGAAAAGAAGTTGTCAGCATGTATACATTAACAATATGGAAAAGAATAATGATATGCTTTTAATTCCCCTTGGTGTCGTGTTCTGCATCTACAAATTAGAATGCATCTTTCACAGCGCAAAAAAGAAATGCTTTCATTTTTTGGTTAAAAACAAACATTTTAGTTTGATTAAAAACTTTGATTTTCTGTTTGAATAAAAAAACAGTATGAAAATTTACTATGATCATTTTAAATCGCGGACCATAACCTCAAAGCAACAAATTCATATAAATTATATAAATCTTCATTAACGATACAACATTTTGAATTCAGTGTTGACCAAATTTTATAGTGCGTATTGTAAATTTTTATATGAATTTTACCGTTCGAGCTTCATTAAGAATCATAGGAAATTTTGATGCTGTTTTTCTACCAGTGTGCGTAGAAGGGCTTTTCAAAAATTAAGCTTCAATGAATTCTTAAAAATGGTATATGGAAGTAATTTATAAAAATTTCTAAGAAGAATCAAAATAATAAAGAATTTAAGAAGATTAAATCTTTGCCTTTTGTTACGTAACCCTCCACTTTCTCACGAATTTGAAATTATTTAATTACAATACAATCGCCGTTTATTATTATCTATTTCGGGAACTCCTTTCAATAGTAAAGCATGAATAATAACATCTCATTTACAACCTTTTTCCTTCCAGATACAAACAACAATTGAATAAGCTCGGTTTTCATTTCACATGAAATTTTGCTCGAAATGATTGTACTAGACAACAAAAAACACTTATTCGAGTTGTAATTATTAATTTGCACGTAATAATGATTTTTAAATTAATTTTTTCATCGCGAATGTTATCAGACCGGTCCTGTTTCCTTTGCGGTGTCTACGTTCGATAAATATTGAGGCCTTTGGCAGACAGCAAACACAATTACGAGCTCATCTTAAATATTCAGTTGTCAATCATACGAAATGGTTACACAAACGGCACCACTCGTGTGTACTGCGTGAGGGAATCAAATGGCAAACACTCAGAGCATCCTTTGTTGAATCTGTACGACGAAATATTTCCCGGGTATATGCGCTATTTCGGGCTATTTTCCTAACCTTGCCGGCTCGGAAATATTTATATTCAAAGTCAAGTCTCTTGAGTCTTGCTGTTAACTAAGATTAGCGAACTCGCGTTATCTTTTGTGACGAAGTTTCCTTGCAAATGTATTCCAGCGGTATCTGCAGCGTCAGTTTCGATTCAACTTTTTATTAGTATTCTTAATTCTAAGTGCCGGTTAAGTAAGTTAAAAAAGTGATTATGCGCGTTAACGTTTATGATAACAAAAGTCTAATGAATTTCCGTTTTCCATTTTTTTTCCTCATAATTCAACTCGTTAACATTAATCAAATAGTTAATAGAATAAATTTTTTAACTTTTGAAAAGTATCTTTTGTTATAGATTTTTAATCTCGGTCGAAGAATATTTTCACGGACCAAGAACTCTTATTCTTGGCTAAATTACACGAGAAAATAGGTGTTGCTCAAAAAACATTTTACTCGCTACGATCCATCATTTTTTAAGAGTATATTTTTTTGCAATTGTTTCGAAACTTTATCTTCATCCAAAAATTATTATCTTCCAATAAATAAGTGTGAACGATACTTTGTAGTCGATTGTAAAAATAGTTTCCTCGACGAAATACAGCCGTGCATGCCGCAGACATAACTTTCACTGTTTGCGATATGTTGAAAGATGAGTTATGAAACAATTCCCATTGCTAACTGTAACTAACTCTTGAAAACTTTAGTTATACTTGTTTTTTTTTTATCTGGCTTGTAGTGATCGAAACATGAAAAAATGGTGGCTTGTATACTATAAATTGATCGATCAATTGAATAAAATTTATTGAAACTCTGTTGAATTTTCATTTCGTTGTTGCCATCTCAATGAAGAATTTAGATAAATGATGGATGCACGATGTGAGGAATGATATAAAATTGGCATTCAATATTACTTGAATTGTCGGCCTAAATGTTTGTTTGAATGGCTCGAATTCACTTAATGGATTCCAATGGAACAGTTCAACTAATTATTTTTCTGCAAGGTGGTGCAAAAACTTTTGCCTCTCTTATGAAGATTTTCGTTTTCTATTGAATGAATTATCGTTTTAATTAGAATCGATAATAGTAATGGGCGTAAAAAAAACCTGGCCTGAAGAGGTGCTACAGATGTTCAAGCACGCACACTTGACGATGGAATATTTAGCAGAGGAATTACAGAAAAAATATGGTCGTTACCGAAGTTGGGCTTTTTATTCGGGCTGACGGAAAGAATGTCTGGAGCTAACAATGAAATAATGATTCAAAGTCGTCTGTCATTTGTCGCGGCAATGCGAAGTAAAAAGCGTCGCCAACGGTGCCGTTCATTTATCACTTGAAAAACAAATGTTGTCAAGCAAAAATCATCTCATTTCCGAATAACATCTCCACCAGAGAGCGACAAATCTTCGAAACGAACGTAATACATTGAGAAGTCCTCGCGTTCGAGCGAATCAACGAGTGGAACGAAAATTTGACAAACGTTTTCTCGCGACAATTCGTGAGAATGACACTGACAGCCAATTATTCCTCAATTACCCTTTCAGTTTATCCGCTGAGCTTTGTAATAGAGCCACGTATAATTAGGCGTAATAATTATGACGAGACCGTCATATTATCGACCACCCGACGTTTGCAGATTACGACATTGACTTCGAATTGGGAACGCTAGAAATTGCGTCGTCCAAGAGAGAGGTGTGCTACTTGTATAACTTTAGATTTGCCTCATGCGCGCGGCATGATGATTTCAGTAGTACTTCACGAAATGATAATTACCCGACCAAGATTTTCAAGTGGGTATATATTTTTTTTTTCTTATTTTCACTCTGCTTATATCCGAGGAGATTTTATCTTCAAACTGTACTTTCGCAAAACGACTCGAGCTAAGGGCATGATCAAACAGAAATGAGATGATTTAAAGATTGCAGGGGAGTAACTGGGCAGCTGGCGCATCTTGACTTGGAAATGCTTTGCCTTTTCGTTTCGTATGGTGAGAATCGATGAATCCGTGCCCCGTGATTCGACTTTGCACGTGAGAGATGTTTCATTTTTGTTTCAAAGTGGCTTCCTTTTCGACGCGCGCGAGAAGGCAGAGCAGCAATTTCGACGAAACCTTGGGTATTGAGCCGGCGGGTGAGACGCCTGAAGGCCATCAAAAAGGATTCCGTTTTCCCAGGACATCCCGCCGAGAGAGAATCCCATCTCGCTCCATCTTTCTGTACTTTCCCAGGCGGAGTATCTTATTGAAAAGCTTTGTTGGATAGCTGGTTGTTATTCCGATACCTCAGCTTGCTACGTATAGAAATTGAACATTGTACTTTTGCTCCAATAGCAAACGTCTACTTCGCATTTTACGGAACGGTACCCTTTAAGCCGCCAATATGCAGCCCGACGGGGACCAGGCGTGTACTGTATGTTTTAGTTCGCGTTCGCTGTATGATATTCGATCGAAAGAAACCTACCTAAACGACTCCAATTTGGCATGTAATGTGTGCCAGTGTGCACGGCAAACTCAAGTTTTGTGTACGCTGGTTTTTTGCCCGCAACGATCACACTCCATTGTGCTATCGTCGTATATTCTCTTTGTTTAGAAATGCAGTGTTGTTTGATGCGCGGTTAATGTCTAGCTATAACCGTTATACCTCAATTTATTCAAACATGAAACGATTTTAATTCGTGAACCTTTGTAAGAGAAAATGCAGTAAAAAATTATATTTACGACACTAGTTCTTTTGTCGTTCGCGTTGGTTTTTCATTTTTAGTGGGCAAACAATTTTTTTCCATTGTTCCATCATTATTTCATCGTCGACAAATTATTATTGCATTATCGCACATCTGGTTGACGTACTGCAAAAATTAATCAATCGTTCATGCCCAACAAGTGTGAAATATTTTTCATTTTATCCGCGCGCCCATCTTTATTACGTTGGCAAAGATAATTCAAGTATCACGAGACTGATAGCGCGCTAATGACCCCATGAAGCGTCACGTACTCCCGTTCGTGCGAAATAGTTGCGATGCCACCGCCGCGTAGTCATGATCGTGAAAAATTTAATCGCTTGAAAAACACTCGCGATGAGATATATATTTTGACACGGATTCTTGCCGCTTATCTTAAAACTTGATTTTAATTCAAAACCCACTTCGATAATTCAAATGAAACAGACGAATGAACAAAGGTACATACTTTTTTTTCATATGACATTCGCCCGTAATAAAACTTCAGGTCATTATTCAACGAAAAAAACGGTCATAATTTTTGAGAAATGCTGTTGAAATATTTTTTGTCGCTTCTTGATTGTAGTTTGTGGAGCGACTTTTCACGCGGTGTTTAAATATTTGACAAGGACGTCTCTCAGTGACAAGCCCGATTTTGAATACCCAAATTTCGTCCAGCTATTTTCGTCTAGCCTAACACTGTCAATATAAGCCAAATGAACGTGTCGAATGACAGTATGTGTCGGAGCAAACAAAGCCGATCATAAGGGTTAGTCGGAAATGTTGCCTGTCTCCTCATACTTTAAATCACAGTTGTTTGTAGAGCGTATGATTGTAAAGGGTTGCAGACGTATTAGCTAGACAAACACACGCCAACGTGGATGAAAACCGCGCCGTCGGTACGGTTATTATAAAATAACGCAAAAAGCTTGGCAGAGTAACAGAGTAATTAATTCAGCTGCAAAAAAAAATGGAACAAAAAATTTTACTTTGTCATCAGTACGAAATCAAAATTGTGTCAATTTAGAAAGATCTATACAAGTAGTGACAAAAGTCTCGTGGCAGACGTTGAGATCGAATGTATAAAAATTTGACTTCAAATGAAAATATTAAGTCATATAAATTTCCGCGTCACGTTTTTTTTCAACTTGCACAGATTTACTTTGAAATGACATAATTGACAATAAAGTGAAGTTATTTTTTAAGTTTGAGATGTCATGGTGTAAGATCGAAATGAAATATTAATTTCAGTTGTGTGCGACGGTGTCTCAAAAAACTCAATTACCTGGTCGAAGTCGAGCACGCTAATTACGGAACTTGTTCAATTACTATCATTGCGTAACCATATAAAGCTGTTTATTCTTAAATCTTTATTCCTCGACGAGCTTATACTTATTTTAATTACAATAGAGCGTAATCTTTCGATTTATGAGACTATTTCACAGCAGCTAGAGGACAGATTAGTGTCTGTCATTGTAAGGGTAAACAGCTTTATTGCCGCCGGGTGTCTTTTTCTTTTTACGTGAATATGTTATAACGACGCGCTTCGCGTCGGCTCGTAATCTCATCTAACGCGGGACTTTTGTTGCTAAAATATCTCGTCGAATAGCGAAATTTCTTTCACATGCAAATGGCGTCTGTTTTACCCTTTGTTCATCCATTTATTTCACACTCTAACGTCTAGGAGATTCGATTAAATTTATTTTTCCGAAAGATTTATGATCTAAACTGTTTGGGGTATGGATTAAAAATAGAATTGTTATGCAAAGCTGAGTGATTTCATTTTTGAAAAATAATCACACTGAAAAAGCGAGATGTATGTTTGTAACTGAAGCAAGGGTGTGTGTTGTGCTGTAGTTTTGCAGTAGAGTGTTGTGCAATAGCTTATGTAAAATTTTCAACTTTTTAAAGTTCGGTAGAATCGATATTCCGACGTCGTTTTTTCAGTAGAAAAAAAAAGGCCCGAGGATGTTCAGTTTATATTGTTTGAGTTTTGTGTAAACACGGAAAAGAGTTTACACATTTCGGTCTAAATTATTGCACTCCGTCAGCGATCTCGTACACGATCTGGCAAACTCGGAAAATTTATTAAATACTTCTTATTTTCTCATGCAAGATTGCAGATGATATAAGACTTTGCACAACAAGTTGTGTATGATATGTTATACAACAGGTTTTCTCAAATGCATTTTAAGATCTTATAACATCCGCCGTAGCGTGTGCAAAATTTATCCTCTCAAGTATAAATGAAATTTTGAAATTAACCCTCTTTTGTTTTCACATACAAAGCGCAGTTTTCCGCCATTTAGTAAATTCTTTAGCAAAAACATCTCATTTCCTTTTTAATAACTTTTAATTTCTCGTGATCAGAAGTTCGTTGTAATGACAGTAATTTAGATAATCTTAATTTCTGATTTTACCTATCGCATATGAAATCTTAATGACCGTTATCTGACCTAGAATCCTAGAGTGTAATTGTCAGAAGGGATCTTGTATCAGTTTTATTTAGGACGTCACTTGACATCTTGAATGAGATCTTAATGTGAATTTAATCCTAATTTCTAAGCAAAGTAATTATAATGTGGACCATAATATAGTTAAACGTTACTTCTAAAATCAAATAATTTTTTAGAAAAAAAAAAAAAAAAAATGTTGAAAATACGAAAATGAGCAATTTCTTTTTCAGTTTTCAAATTGGGTACTTCCAGTTCAGTAGGTCTGAGTGGAGTAGGATAATATTTTGATGATAAAAAGTGTGTTTAAGTGTGTCTGTTACGCATAAGTTGACTCAGCAATATATTTTCTCATTGAAGAAATAATAAAACAAAGTTTGAATGAAAAACTTAATGAATTTTAATTCCTACAGCACTGGCAAAGTTCTATCGAAAAGCAAGTAGCTTAGCTGAAACATTCGCAGTAATTGCCATTAATTTAGTTTGTGCTTCAGTCGGGCGTGATAAAGTGTGCTTAATCCAGGCAGTTTATAATTCAAAGTTAAAAAAATATATCGTACGGAGTTTACGATGCTGATGCACAACACGCACGTATAAAAGTAGTGAATGACAACGAGAACGCTGATTTAATTTCATATTTTGCAATTATCAACGGAAAAAGCTTTCAAGTCATTCATATAATTTTCATGTAACAACAAGAGCTGTGCTAAGAACAATAGTCATTGACAGCCGGTAAAACAATATTACAGATAATATATTGTGCATACCAGGTCGTACGTGTCAAATTAAATCGATAGTATTGTCAATTTGAAAAGCTCGCGAGTTTAGCGAATTTCAATATTTTAGAGTCAAACATTTTTTCGTGCATTAAAAGAGCCTTTGATCTCGCGCGTAATTGAACAGTTTCATCTGACAAGCGAGAGTTTTATAATCAACAGTTTCTCGCAACATTCAAATTATCCGCTCTAAAAAAGGAAAAAAAAAAAGAGGCTCTGATCCGTGATTTTTGTACTATCAGAAATTATTTAGCACTAATCTACCAACGGGGTTGGGATGGTCGACTAAATTTCAACCGCGAAGAAAAATGAAAACTAGCAGATTAGTGCGAATCTTTTCTCGTCTGCCTCAGCGTTCGGATTGCACGTCGCGAACAATTCGTGTACGCGCATAATGCAACTCGTAATTTCGCGTCTTATCTTATTCAGCGTTATCTTCGTCGCGGATTTAACGGTCTTTATTTGCACAGGAGAAGGAAAAAAAGGGGTGTGGAAAGATAATGCTGAAGAAACTGTTGACCGTCCTGCTTAAGTACGCAGTTGCAATAAATACAGAGTTTTCACTCGCTCTTTTTGCATCCACCCTTCCGCGTTCGCGAGCGAGCTTTCATCCATCTTGTTTCCTTGCACACCAGTTGCGAAATAAAAATAAAATCTTTTAAGTTAAACCGTTTAACTCATTAATTTACAGTGATTTGGATGAAGCTTCCTGCAAGGAAGTGGAGCAGCTTTACTTTTGATTAATGTATTTTATTTTCTCCGTGGACGATTTTCAAGTTGTCTAATTATCAATTCATAATTATTTTGAGTACGATTCATAATTTAATTTGAAGTTTCTAAAAATTCTATTCAACTTCTTGTCAAACAGTACGGTGATAGATTTTTATGTTCATTTTTATAATACGAATTTCGTTATAGTCAAAACGGAAAACAGGAAAAGTTATCTTTTTTCTATTAAAAAAATAATATGAACGAAATCCATACCTGGTTGTAAAACAAGAATTCAAATGCTAGGATCAATTCAGAATGAATGTAAAGTTATTTTCAATATCGGTTGGTATCAAACAATTGTATCATATGAACAGAGAACGCTGTTTTACTTATAATATTACAAATTTTCAGCCAAATTCTTTCATATTTCAGATTCGCATTTATAGGGCCTCAGGCAGATTTTATTCATAACATTGTGAATAAAAAAAACTACTACAATACTGTTCTTGTTCTCGTAATATGGATATAATAATAAAAATATTTTCATATTATGTTTCATTGACTGTATGAGAGTATCGTTCGCAGTTTACAAAACAAAACCAAAGATAATGAATGAAAACAGGTGAATGGCTATTTATGACATGGTTTTATTATCATTGTTCCGATCAAAATGTATGATCAAACTGCAATGCATTCAAATTTCACTTATTTTATTTTCAAAGTTCATGAAAGTATGCACGAGTCTTGATTTCATTTAAAGTCGTAAAAACTCAGTGCTTCGTAAAAAAGGTGAACCTGCAAAATTGATGCTTTCAATTTCAAGCTCACCCGATGTAACTAATTATCTGCAATCACGATAACAATTTCTTTGCATGAACGTTGCCTTGGAAAGCAATTGTTATGATATCAATGTCGACATCGAATGAAATGTTGCAGCGCTTCGTTTTCGGCAGCATTTGTTCTGTGCATAACAGTAAAGCTTCGTTGTCTGCGTATGTCGGGGTAATTACATGTTGGCTTTTATTGTTGATAAAAGAAAGTTGATATTGTTAAATTAGAAACATTTAATGTGATATAAATCTTAAAAAATTTAATGGACAATAGTTATTATACAAACAAAATTGTAAATAAAAAATTTTCCATTTTCGGGAAATGAACGACAATTTGGTTTTTATGAATTCTGTTGAAAATTCCTTTGCTGTCAATTTTGTTCAAAAGTTAAAATTATTTTTTTCGTAATTGAATTACTGTGGCGTTACTGATTAGCGTTTCTTTTGACTTTGTAAGGGAATTCCACATTTTTGCCTTTTGTTTTTAAATTGTTTACTTCTGTTCTTTTGTTATATTTATTTTTAATTTTTTGCGAATCATCAATTTATAATTTGAAAGCTGAACAAATTGATTTGCGAAAATCATGAAATGAAAACATAAAAAAGCCATGATGTTGACGCTTGAAACATTGTAATTTATTTAACAGTAATAATATCTGCATTCGATTGTGCACACAATCTGATTAAACCAATGTTAAACCACATTGGTCTGACAATACCGATTGATCCATACTGAATTCCGCTCTGGTTTGCCATTTGGGAATTCTATATGAGAAATCCATTAAGAGTTTTTCTGCGGTGATGTTGAGTGTGCCATAACACCTATTGGTTCCTTATCTTTGAATCGTGCACTATAAATAAACCTTGACCTTAATTAATTTTCAGATAATTAGTGAAACACTCGTACAATGTCAAAAAAAAAAAAAAAATAGTAATGCAAATAGTAAATTTTGATCTTGCTCAAGCCGAGTCACGTAAAATATAACCAAGCATGACTACCAAGAGCGAAAGTAAGAGGGCTAGGTTGGAGTGAATTACTCAATTATCTACTTGCCCGACGTTTTCTTCTTCAGCCTCAATACTTCGCTTACTTTCTTTTTCCGTCTGCTCTCGTGACGAGAGACTTGTTTGCCTGGGCTTGGCACCCTTGTCAACGTCCTCGACCTCATCCCCGTCATAGTCAGGTCGTGTGCTCTATTACACACAATAGCTTGCCTTCAGGCAGCCTGCTTCGACCGACTATCGTCGCTTTCTCACTCAAGACATTTTGCTGCGATCCCTATCTTTGTTGAGGTCATGCTCGCTTATCGTTAGTTCTGTCGCTGTCATGCATTTTGAGGCGAACTTGACGAATGGGACGAATAGTGGCTTTGGAGCTGTCCCAAGATAGTTCGAAGTTGCTGAACATTAGTATTTAGAATACTATATTTTGTGTCATTTTTGTACGTAAATTTTATAAATATGAGTGAAAATTGATAGAGAAAGATTTAAACGTTTGGATAAACAATTTAACGAACATGTACTTTGCAGAAAGAGATTTGAAAAATCACAATTTTGCCGTGGAATAGAATGTAAAATGTTAATACGGTACGTTGCGTAGTTTGATGCAATTGAATAAAAGAATTAAAACAACAGTTCTTTTAACTAATCTCTTGTGATCTCTGTCAGTGTAATAACAAGATACCAGTGAAAAGACCCCAAAACTGACTTAAAATATCTGACGCAGTGAAAAGTTAGGTTTATTACTTTTGTTAATTAAACGAAAAAATTAGATGGAATATTTACATTGCGGCGAACTGGAAGCCAGTTGTTACATTTCGTGGATTGCAACCGCACGAATACGGCTTGAGATTAAAAAACAAATTTCACGAGGCAAGTATAAAAGCGTCGTTGTTTCTTCTGTTTGATGTTTCCGCGGAATTCTCTGTGCAAAAGATTTGTACTTCTTCCCCATGAATAAATACTGTTTATGGTCCTTGTAAATTTTTGTTCCTTACTTTGGTTAACGAAATCACGCTCCGTGTATTTTTTATGCCAAGTGTCGACTTCAGTCAATGCAGCATGAAACCATAATTAAAACTTATACGACGACACGAAATTTGTTGCGGTTTAATTAATTTTACAATTTTAATTGTTGCACTACGTAGATAAACGAACTTTTACTGTTTTGTTTTGTTGAGGGATTTTTTTTCTACGGTTATATGCAAAAAATTGTAGGAAAATGTTAAACAAAGTTTTAACAACAAGGTTGCTATTGATAGATTAAATTAATATAAATACTATAGTTGATGGACATTATATGAAAAATAGTTTTTCAAGATTCGAGTTGATACTAACACTTTTGTTTGGTATTTTCGAATAAAATATTGCGGCAAATGTACGAAACGATATGACATACAGTCATGTTCTCACTATAATATGACATGGATGAGTTTGTACATATATCCTATCAGTTTGCTGTTTGCTGAAAAGTAAAATTTACAGTTTGACGGACATTTGTTTGTATTAATTTTTTTCAAATCGCACCATGTCAAATATGATTTACATTTTGATCTCGACTTTTAAAATACAGAAAAATATCTGAAATTGTGAACAACATTGTACCGAGAAATTTGTATAACGATTTCGACAAAAATTTATATATAGTTTGTTTAAAGGCATTAGTGCATGATTATGATTTTGTCAATTCAATTTGTTAAATCAAATCAGTTAACAGCAGTTGAAAAAATGGGATCAAAATGAATAATCAGACGTTGTAATTAAAATAAAACGGCGAATAATTGAGCAGAACTCGAGTTCGCGGAAGCACTTATTGTAAAAAGCAATCGTAATCGAGTCAGGAGCAGTCTCCATTAGCGTGTTCCCAAACGGTTTCCATACTGTGAGTAGAATCAAGAGATACGAGTACATTACGAAAGTTCGTTAACAAATCCTCTGCAAGATATGTCACAAGCTTTTTCTGAAAATTTGCGTTAGTGTTTTCCTTGGACAGAACCGACCAATAAAGATCCGACAACATCATAATCAAAAGAACATTCACACTTCCTTGAATGGAAAAACTTTTGTTGCAATTGATTTTTTGAGTTCGTGACTATCATACTGAGGGGTGAAAACAACGAAATTATATCTCTCTCAATTATTAAGTCGATATGTCATAGAAATTTACAAACATTTATTTATAATTTATCTATAATTTATGTATTGTTCCAGTCTGACTCATGTGTAACATCTTATTACAATAAATTTCGATAAAGAACTTGAATAGAACGAAACATGGAAAATAATCCTTTCTTTTCAATTGTTAGAAAAGTCTGTAAAAAAATTCGTGGCTTATCTTTATTACCCGATTCGGGCCTGCTTATCGACGCGCCCTCGTCTACACTTCAAAGAAAAATTTACAACCTACTTTCCCGGAATGTTCCGCTTTCAGTTAATAAAATGGCAAACCCCCTCTCATGGGCGACGATCTTCAAGAACAACGAGCACAAATCCTTTTTCAAAAATCACTTACCAACTATCAATAAACGAGTTAGAACTAGTTTCATGTAATAAAAACCAAAATTAAGTATAAATTTTAATTTTTCTCCAATAAGTATATGTTAAAACTTTATTTCCATTTAGCAATCAGTGAAGTATTGTTAAAAAATTTTACAATAGATCTCGATCTGTATTTGTAAGTGGATATAGTATATAAGAAATAACGGTCTTAAGCTTGCGACAAAATATATATAATATAGCCAAGAAACAAAATTTTTTTTTTCAATCATTATTTGTGATTACAGAAACTTTAACTATGCAGTCTATTACGTTAAATATTTAGCTTGTAAAAGTGACGATTGAAACTAGAAGTAGAAGACTTTTAATTAATCCTTGACTGACCCATATTTCGGATTGCTTTTGTATTTTCATGACAATGATATCTGCTATTTTATTTTTATGCTTTGCTCATTGTATTTCAAAGGATTATTATAAGAAATGTCCGGACTATTTGTATTGATTCAACTCGAGACTGGGGTTGAAGGATCGATACAAACTTGATCTCCGAAGGTTTAGAACTTTCTTATAGACAGAAATAAGTGGACAATTTTCATCGTGAAGGCATGTAAAAAAGTCACTGCAGATATCAGTCGAAGCAAATAAAAAACATACAATTTGATGGCATAATGGGAAATTACAGACTTTTTCAGACTATTTCATTTTTGATTCAGAATAAGATATTATGTCAGAAATTCATTTAACATTTATTTTATAAATTAAAATGAAAATGAATTTTATATGCAAAGTTGTAGCAATTATTATTTTAACATTGAGTAATCGTTAGTGATTTTCTAACAATTCTAAATGGTTCATACTAATTTAATATTTCATCAGTCTGTTGAAAAAACTGAAACTCAGTTTAATTGCATTCTGAACTGTGCGACCTCAGATTTTTTTTCATTACCATCTATTTTTTTAGTGGCGCTTCAACGTCGGCCAAATATTTGACGGTTCGCGAATTACGTAAAAACGGACGGATGATAATTCTGAAATAGGTCTGGTTACGAGCAACTTCGTCACGATTTTAATACGGCAAATTGTTGAGCAACTCGTCAAAAGAGACGTCTCACTTTTATATTTGATTTCTCTTCCTTCGGTAGATCCCTCATTAAAATTTCTTCCGAATGATTTCGCTTGAATGAGACATTTTAAAGCAGTGAGATTCGTCAATACTCTTGGTATCACTTACATCAGCGGGCTTTATTTGAGAATCGTATATTCGTCTCTTTTGAGCTTCTTGCGGTTTGCTTTCCTAGCAGAATCCTTCTGAGAGCTTTTAAGGCTTTAATATATCGATGGACCGTCATTCGGACTTCTAGCGAGAGATTCGAATAAGTAAATAGCAAATAATCTTTCACACATGCAAAAAAATGATAGCCCACAGTTATCACCGCAAAAATAATGCATGTTTGTCAATGCAATGCTCTTGCATTGACAAACAAGAATTAACAACATTAACAAACAGAATAGTTATGTAAAAATGAAATTAATAATAATCAGAATTTGTGGAATGCGACTTTTATTTTTCAAATACATAATCTAACAAGTGATCTAAACTGCCAGAAACTACGAGAAGGTTGCAGAATGTTGATAATTCGATTATTATTATCATGTTTGGAATTAAAATTGATGACAGAGAAGAAAAGAGAACAATGAATGTTATCAAACAGATTTCCAGGGACAAGGTTGATAAAAGACAAAGTAAATCAAAGAGAGGCTGCAAAAGTTGGTTCGTCTCATTATTTAATCAATATGCATAAGACATCGAAAAAATACTGCCGTACGGTTTGTCGTCTTTTCTTGATTTACAAGACAAATTGGATAAAAGATTTTTCTTTAATATATCTCTGCTACGACTTCGGTGAATCCCTGGGAATTTTTTTCTTTCAGATTGTTGTCGGCACAACAATACAAACTTCGCAGATAAAAGACACTACTGAAGAAATGATATGTATTTCGTATAATATAATGACGCTATAATTTAGAATAGACATGGGATTGAGTTTTCATTCAGCGTATTTTAATTTGATTTGATAAGAAAATCAATTTCAAAATGTACCTCTTTTCAAATTTCATTTCAGACTGGTTTCAACGAGCAATTTAAAAAAAAAATGCTTCTGTTGGCGAATGTAAGTGGAAATATGTTGAGTCACAAGAGTAACAGAAATAAAGAATTGAAGCTGAAACGATGAACTTACGTTTTCAGTAACGACCCACTTGAACACTAGTAATCGTTTCGTTTGTATAGCTGGCAATAACTTTGTCTTTTATTGTTATTATTATGATTACCTTGTTGTTTTTCGATGTTTGTTTTTCAATGCTAAGGTTCAAGTAGGAGGATGAAACGTGATTTCCTCACGGAATTATCGAAATATTTGAGGAATCCACCACTTGATATAGAGTGGATGAACGATCGCTTACGATTTGATACTAGTGAATAATTGTCCATTCAAACTGTATTGTTTATTGTTGTTGCTCCAATGCAATGGTTTCCATCACTGTACTAAAATAGTTCCTACAAAAAAATTGGATCTTTTTTTAAATTTTTTATCTTTGCATACAAAAAAATAAATTGTTGAACCAAATTTTTTTGCATTGTTTATTTAAAACTAGAATCATTGTATTGATTTTGAAAAATAAAAATTATTATTCGAATTTGTCTGATGAATATAAACACAATACAACTATGAAGTGAGCATACTTTCGAAATTCGCCAGTATATATGTTAAAAGTTAATCTAATTTCAGAAGAAGTATATAGCTTTATCCTACAGTAACATCACATCCCTTGAGCGTTGTATTTCAAACTTTCATCTGACTTGACATATAATTTTTTAAAGAAGACAAATTTTTTACTAGCGTTATTGCATTGAGTGGCTGACTAAATCTTGTTTCGTTTCCCTGCAGTTCTCTGGCGCTTTGTTTAAAAAATTTTCTACGAATCCATATTGTACGATAATTAATAGCACGTGCAAAATTGGCATTAGAAATAGGAAAAAACACCAGTTAGGAACATATGAGGGAAATTTTTTTATTGTGGCGTGAGGATGAAATATATTTTCGATGCGCGACATTGTAGATCGAACATCCCTATCTCAAGGTGTACTCCGATACGCCGATCACGTCTCATTCGAAAACGGGATTCGCATGGATAAAGCTTTGCCTTCCCTGTGCTGCTAGTGCATCAGTGCTTGGCTGATGTTGCCGGGCATCTAGCTAATATCGGAACAAGCGCCAGCAAAGAATGCGATCGCGACCGCTGGAAGCTTGTCTGACACTTTTTCTTGTCGTTTAAAATTTATATTTACACTAACAAAACATATTCACAATGATTGTTTTATTGTGCAAAAAATAAATTTTACGATTTTATAGAATAACACTAAGGAAACTTTTATTCAGTTCTCACATTTTATTGGTTTTGGAATATTGTTCTATGTGCATGACTGTTATAAAAATGATATTTCCTACTTGTCACTAAATATACATTAGCACCAGCTTGCATAGGGTCACTGAAGTTTTTAAAATATAATTCACATGTGTAATTTATTGTTATTTTGGTTGATAATCATATTAGATGGTCTTCCCAATCTGAATTATAAGTTGTGAACTAAAAGAAAATATTAATTTTTACTTTAACATAACTTTGAAGTTATGTCACGAAGCTTTCTTAATCTAAGTTTTTTGACGCGTGTATGCAAACACTAATAAAAAAACAATTATCTGATGTTTTGGCATTATCTCTTGTTCCAATAATTTTCAGATGACGAAAAAATAAGATTCTTTACACGAACAAGTTTTTATTATTTTTATACTGAAATGAATAAATGTCACACTAAACCAATGTATACTAATCATTTTTTTTTAATTTTGAAATCATATAGACGAAAATGAAATTATATAGAAGTTTGATGAAAAATTGTTATATATGATTGATTTTTGAATCTAATGGGTCAACACGTTCAACCTGCCAAACGTTATAGACTATAAAGATGGAACAACTTTGCAGTTTTTTTTGTTTTTTGTTTTATAAATAAAACATAAATAAAGTATATAATAAATAACGTACAGTTTTATAAAGGTATCAAAAAATTAAATAACTTTCCAACTTATTACAATTCGTATTCGCAACGCTTTGATAATTAACACGTTGCGTGGTTTTGTCAGGATTGACTTTCAATTACATAACATTGTAATAAAGTTTAGCTTCAAACAATAAGTTCCAACCGACCGTTAATATTCTAGCTTCATTCACTAGGAATATTGACAAAATTTGTTGATCAAGTTAACACATACAATCTCGTTTAAATAACGGCCCTCGAGTTTTTATATCTCGTTTAAATAAATAGAATTGATTTGAAATATTTGTTGTTCCGTTTCTCATTTCCTACGGAAATATTACAAGTAAAAATATTTAAGTAGCGAATAATCTGTAAAAAAATAAATTTGTAGAAACAGAAATAATGGACCAAAAACCAAATAAAAAGAAAAAAGTAAACACGAAATTTACGTCAGTGAGAAAATGTCAAGTGATATGGCTGATAATATTTTGCGCGCACGGTGGTTTACGCCAGCGCTTCCGACCAGTGTTCGATGTTTTCTCCTCCCTCGTTTATCTCTTTCATTTTTACCAGAGTAAATCTAATTCGCAAGACTCATTCCTGTGCTGGTGACCGCGAACCATACCGCTGGCAAAACTTCGTTTCAAAGCCGGAACTGAGTCACGGAAATTTTTTTTCGCTCTCTGCTTTTCCGTCCCAGTTTTGCATCCGCCTTGTTTGTCATCGTCACGCGCTTTCGACGCCCGAAACGTATACAAATTGTATGCTATTTGTCATCGCGCGTTCCTACGTTGCACAAAGTCCCACGCCCAGTATCTAAATCTGTATCATCCCGAAAAGATCGAAGTGGGTAATTTATTGAACGCAACGAGCTATTCGGCCGAGTGCTTCTGAATAGTCATGATGGGATCTCGATTAGAAATTGTGCTAACATGCTTGGCTTAATGGTAAGTCTATCCAGCGGATAACCAATGAGACAATTTCAGCGGAATTTCACTGGCATTGATCAAACTCTGATGCTCGTGATATCGAAAAACTTGCAGCATTCAGTCAACTATTGTGTTAAAAGGTTAAATTTTTCTTCGCAAAATTCGATAAACTTGAGTGACCCGGGTATATAATTTTTTATTTTGTATTCGAACATTCATCGTCGAATCAGAAATGATGAAGTTGAAGATTTCCACGAATTTTGTCAAATAGAAAGTGGAAAATTTAATGCTATTCAATAGAATAAAATGAATGTTCAATGATGACTGAAACGAAAACTTTTTTTTCGGTTGCAACAAAAGGTCTGAATGAACTAAACAATTTTTGGCCGTTACAAATTGTTCTCCACACGTCTGTGCGGCAGAAACATATCGGCGCGATTCTTTACTTGTGCGTACGTACGCGACTGTGATGTTTTTGCGGTATGAAAAATCAACGCAAAATGAGGCGACGACTTTTTTAGTCCCGTCTCCAGCACGTCGGAAACGTATGTCGTAAAATAATGCTGCATTTTTTTCATGTCATTTTCTTGAATAAGCTTCATCCAAAACGATGTCTTTTGTTCAGACATCGTTCCTCGAAGCTTATTGTTATGTACATAACAATAACACGCCCGCAGTGCCTCGCGTTTACCGTCGAACGTACTCCATTTATATCCTAAGATTTTGCGATTTGAATGAATTGGTATGTACATCTGTACATCGTCGTTAGAACGATGTTAACATTTGATTTAATGTTGTCAGAACTTCCTGAGTTTGTTATGCGGGTGTACAAAACTCAACAACGAACTCAAAATAATTTAAATTACATACAGGTTGTTTTTCTCGTTCGTTGTGTTTTTAAACAAATATTCAATTATTTTTTTAATCGATGTTAAAAATAACTATCTTCATAAGAGAAAACAAGACTTAGTCATTTCGTGTAATGTACAGCACGAAAAACCTCTCTGTATTTTCACATCTAACTTGTGACCTGTTTTTTTTATTTTTCTAATTTCTTTATTGTACATTTTACTATTAACTGTTGTTTTAATTTTTAATTTTTCTGGTGGCTAATTACTCGGACAAAATGATAAATGTCCGTAAAATTGTGGTCATTGTACCATTGTCATAGTTTAAATCATTTATTGTTTGAATGTGGTTATGTAAATATTATTTTTTGAAAAATTTTCATTGTTTAATTACTATCCCACACAGACAAAAAAATATTTTTAATTATATTTGAATTATATTTTATATAAATTAAATATATAATTTATATTTTAATTATTTATGCAAAACTTATATGAACGTAATGCAGAATAATATACATAAATTATAATACAAATGCAAAATTCACATATATTTTTACTTTGATTTTCGTTTGTTTGGGTATTTTGATGCTTTTATATTGTTACGATAAATGACACAGTCATTTATAAGAGAATAAGAATATAACAAACGATTTTATTTACACGTCACATTCATTTTACGTTAAAACAGACTGACGTGTAAATCTCAAAATAAACAAGAATTACAAACGTAACCAAAGACAACCTAATATTAAAAGAACACAGGAAATGCAAAATTTGTTTCGAATTAAAAAATTACAATTGAAAATAGTTTCTTGAAAATAACATTAACAGATATATGTAGTTCAATACGTAACAGCTTATCTTTAATTTAGAACGAAACTAACTAATTCATCATTGTATTTGCATGGAATCTGACAAATACAATATCAAATTTCATGCTATATATTATTAATCAATGATCCGTATTTAATCAAACGCAATTAGTATAATACTTCAAAACATTATTGTAGAAATTTTTTGTGAACTGGATGATCCGAGGTAAATGATATGAAAATCGATTTGTAGTATTTGATAGAAAAAATATTAAAAAAAACATGTTCCCTAATGGGACAAATACAATTTGCCCAAGACTCCATACAGTTACCATAATATTATTAGACAAAAACAGAATTATTTTATTTTCATAAAAGTATATATTTTTAATAATAAAATGAAAGAGTTATATTACTTTAATGATTTTTGTCTAGCAATCGCATTATATCTTTGTAACATCTACTCGAATAGCATCTGCTCGTAGATCGATCAAAATTCTGAAAGTTTACTGTGGCTCTGTAATGTGATAAGACATAAAAGCGTCATCATCCATTCGCGCATGTTGCATGACAAGTATGTAAGGGTTCAAGCTTGCAATCTAGCAGACAGACTAAGTGCTCGACCGTTGGCCCGGCATGGCCTTTTACGTATCCGGTCAGCTCGAAGGGAGGGAGCTTGCAAAGCCTGTAGCGTAGTAGCGGCGAGATTATCGACTCTTTTAGATGGGCGCTTGTGCCGTTTAATCTGAAATAGTTGACCTGAGCACGTGCAGTCACTTGCCCAACTTGGAAACACGCGATCTTCCACGTAAACTCAAGAGGCTCACCGACTTGTAAAAATATGACGCGACTCAGATCATCCACATTGTTCCCGCGTTCTTAGACACATCTCGCAAACGTTTTATCATATTCGCGGGGAAAAGATCTTTCATCGCACAATTTTTCTTACATGAACGTCGAGCGGCGCTTCGTCAGTGAAAAGTTTCCGTCAAGTCAGCGTAAATTTCGCCCATCTGACGAGCCGTCACTTAAATCCAATTTTTCTCGCAGACACTGGCTTTTTTGTCAGTCGTTTGGCAAGACGTTTTTGCCGTTGCACATGATATTCCATTGTTTTTCAACAACCCACATAATCGTACGCACAATTTTCAGGACAATTTATCTTGCAGCCAATATAATCGCACTCATTGCAATTCTATTATATAGTTCCTCATCACGAGATCGAAAAACGATGCATTGATGTGTGAGTTGAGCTGCAGTTTCACACAAAAGGAAGTGTACTATCAACAAAAATAGGTCGGCTGAAGCTTCGTCGGCAAACAATTGTTTGCAAATACGATAGACTATTATCACACTGGAGTATAATTTTTTGCTGAAATAAACACCAAGCGCACTGAAATGTCAGTGACATTTGAAATGTGAACAATTTTTTAATCGCTCTATATGACTGATGGAACAATTAATTGCTGTTTACGGGTATCGATCATTATTCGTACAATTTGTAAGCCTGTAGGCAAATCTGTTATGAATCATAAACAGAAGTAGATAATGTTATTAACACAAATATTATTCATGTCACAGCACTATAATTATGATAATAACGGCTCTTTCGATTTTGTCTAATCAAATAATTGTTAATTGCATACATAAACGCGATAAATTCAGCGCCCAGGTATAAGTTTTCAGAATTTGAAATGATTAATGGAAAAAAATATGTTTCCAGCGATGGTATCAGAAATGCGATTACTTGGTGTTATTGTACGCGTACAAAATTTCACGAGCATGAACATAATACTGTAACTCAAAATTTCAACAAAAGGTTAACGATTACCAGCGAGATCAAACTGCGTTTTCGACCAAGAAAGAGCATGTCTGAGACGGCGAAGGAGCGCCCCGGGAAATCAGTATACCCCTTTATAACAGTAATAACTACCTCAAGTTATGTAGTTTAGTGTTTCGCACTGCAAATATCTACGTTCTATGTTAGAGCGTTTTAATACATTAAGAGAGTTAGATACACGATAATCGAATATCACCATGATTTCCATCGGAAGCGTTTCAATTAATACTTATTAGGTTTGTGTTATTCCTCACCATAATTTACAGACAAGAGTTTATCGAATTGTCTAATATGAACGACACAAATTGAGTATGTGGTTAATACACCGTTTACATGTTTGCAAGGTTTTCTATTAATTTCACTTCATAATACCGAGAAAAATTATTAACTGTATAAAAAGAAGTTCTCATGAAATCAACAAATGAAATTTTTTTTGAAATTTGAAATTTTTAATTGGAATTTTTTATAAAATATGTGACAAGGAAAATCTGTTTTTGAGTAAAAAGTATACACCTATAGTTTTCGTTTTAAAAACTCAAATATTGTGAGTCGTCAAAAATTAATACAATCTAAAACAATATATTTGAAAGCGTTTTGCAAATTTGTTATTTATCTCTTTCCTTTAAACTGACAGTATATACTTTCTATCTATATTTTAGCTCGAAATCTATTTTAGCTACAAAAAGCACACGTGTGGATGATTTCATATAAAAAAAAAACTTAATGAAGTAGTACGGTCACAGTCTGCCTGTGGCGACTTCGAGGAAACAGTAATTTTTTGAAATAGAAAAATATCAAAAGAGTGAAGCATTTTTCTCAACTGAAAATTGAAAGAGAGGTGTGCACTTTCTTTCCACAAGCATTAAAATATACTGAAAAGCTCTCTACATGCAAATTCAAAAAAAGTATTATGTATATCGACTGACCGTATTTTATATAAACATGTTATAAAATGCATTAGTACATTTTTTTTGAACACCACTATTCAGTTAGTGTTGTCAGATTTCAGTGGTAATAAATTTCAAAAAATAGACGCACTTATCATTTTGTTTGAAATAAAATTCAACATCGTTTTGTTTACCTAACAGTTATTGATTGCAGTTTAGAATTATATAAGCAAAGCAAAGGTAAAATCTAGGTTTCGCTTATAGCATACGGAAAATAAAAATTCGCAAACATTATTTCATGCTTGTCTACATACCAAAGCCACGAATGTTTTTGACAAGTTATTTTACTATAAGAAAAAATTGATTTGTACCAGGATGAAAACTTTATTTTTATCTCTGATATCCTAAATGGCAAAGTAAATAGAGGAACATTTAAAAACAAGAGAAATAACGAGAGCAGTCAGGGATTAGAAAATTTTTCTTACTGCATCTAATTTATGAGTAAAATCCAGTTGCATGCTCATCAAAAACTGAGTCTATATAGATTTCTGACTTTCTCTCATTTGTTGCGTGAGATCTAAATGTTTGTTTTTTTTTGTTTTTTTTTTTTTTTTTTCAATAATAGAAAATGCTGTCTATGAGTTGGCTTCGAATGTTCAAACGTATAGCTTCTTCCTATCTCATGATTAATCTTCGAGTCCGTGAATTATGAAAGGAAGATCTTACGCATGACATCCGATAAAATTATATGCGCGCAAACGTAATCTCATGAATAATTCGATCCGTGTGCACAGAAGAACATATTTAAACAGATTCAATTCATATTGTATTAATTTATCGAGTCGGTAGATATCGATTTAAAGCTATATTTTGGATATTCAATTATTCTTAAGCAAATGTGTAAAACTAATTGATTTCATATAAAATCATTTTTATTACATAGGTTTCAAGTTTCCTATAAAAAACAGCAGACGGAATAAGCACAAATCGATTCGCCGTGAAAAAGCACAATATATGGAATAGTGGAGTTTTTAATCGAAACATTGCTATCGATAAAAGTATACTCACAATCTATAAATATTTTACGACGTATTTTGAAACGAAATTGATCTTTTTACCGGAGGCTTGCACTGCCATTGATCAGATAAGCTGGGTTGTTATAACCAATTGCGATAATAAGTTGGTGACTGGGCGGTTTGGGAAAACAAGCGTTAATAAGTTGCACGATCCGTCGGACTATTCGTGCGTTGCACTACTCGTTTGCTGGAGTTAGCTCCCCTCGGTTGAACAATTCAGAAGCCCTGATTTGGGAAGTTCGATTGTTGGCTTAGGAATGACGGTGGCGGCGTACGTGGCAGCCACGCGGATCTTTAAACTTCTCAATGGAATGGCACTCGTATAAGTTTGAAACCTGATGTGGATTTACGGTATGACGCATTGCGTCGAGATACTTAATACCACCACGCCACATTACGTATTACGCGCTCTAATCTCACGAACAACTGAACGTTACGAGCTGCGTGTGATCATTAATCGCCGCGCTAGCAACGCGAATAGGCAACAATTTACCGCAAAGTGAAAATTTTTATCGCCATTGTACAAGGATTGTGTTTGTTTTCCGATAAAAAAGATATCTCATAATGTTTAATGTTATCATACTTTTATTGCCAGAGTTACTGTAAGATTGGAATTATTCGATGATATCAATGATGTTCAACTATCATTGTTGTTATACAATTTAATTTTTGCAAAATGTTTCGACGTTCGAATTCAAATATAGATAAAATTAAACCGAGATGAAAAGATAAGGAATTATCGGGTCATTTTTGTTGTAGATGAGTCCAATGATCAGCAGTTATAACGATGGTTATATAGATCACAATCTTGTTTCGTGGAAATTTTGAACGAAATATTGATCGAGCGTGTTCAATGTTTCGGGTCAGAGCTTTAATACCCCTGGTCATTATTACGTTAAGATTTCATGTGTTATGTCGATTATTCATCGCTTGAAATGAAACCTCATTGTAGCGAGAATTTTCTTTGTTGATTCTAGAAAGTAATTTTCGGTCTCGAGTTGTTGCAGGTAAACAGAAATGAAAAGAGGGAAAAATCATATTTTATACTTTTATTATAAATTTCGCGAAAAAACGTATCTAATACTGAACTGATACAGAAATTGATGTGGATATGTAGTTGAGGTTTGGGTCCGATTAAATTGAGATAGGATTTTAGCAAAATATATTTAGGGGCGATATGTGTCGAAGAATTGCATCAGGATTCGACCTGATTTATATAGATGCATCTCGACAAAAGCTGTACTGTAAATCACAGTACATGATAGTTATAACGCAAAAACGTTGTTGATGGTTCACGTGACAAAGTGAAACGCGGATTGCGAATTCGGTACTATTAGTGCGAGGGCTAGCGTGCCCAAAAACCATGTATAAATTGGATGACATTTATTGGAATTCTGTAATGGATATTAATCGATGTTAATTTGGCGACCAAAAGTGTCGTGCCATCGCTTTGCTTTTTCCGTCTAACGCAGCAACAAAAAGTTGCAGAGACACGAGTCCATAGAATGCAACGACGGGTGTTCGTTTAAAAGCACAAAAACAATTTTATTATGATTTATCGTGCGAAAATTCTGTCAATTTGTATGGAGTTTCGTGTTGCATTGAAAAATTTGTCCAAATTTGTCTGCGAGTGAATTTTTTTCACCAACGACTCACGAAAACAGTACCAAACTGGATTACAAATTTTGCTTTGACAAATTTATTGCAGTTTATTTGTTATAATTTAAATGTCACACAAGTTGAAAGCAACTTTTGCTCTAAGTTAAACTTAAAACGACCGAGTGCCAAACTTTAACCATGAGTTCGAGTACCACTTTTAACATATCGATTTCGCTGGACTTCAAGGTTTATTAAATCGTGTGAAAAGAGAAAGGCATCTTTTTTTGCCGACGTAATTTATGGTCTTCGATTTATTGAGTTGCAAAATTTTGATGAATTTCTGGAACGTTTGTTCAGAGCGCGATGCATAATTTTTGTTTATTAATGGAGGCAATAATTTTTGTGGAAAGTTTGTCGCTGCATGTAAATCATAAGCATTGTTTGTTTCGTCTGCTAACGTAATTCCGCCTTCGTTAATCATATCATTTACAGCGACGGCTACGATTGTTCGCTAGGCTTACGAAACATTTTTGGTTACAATTTATGATGCGCTATTAATCGAAGCACGAAATGCTGAGTTAATTCATGACCGCTTCATTGGATTAATAAATTAGCCTGAAAAATATGCTCTCAAACAAATTGCGTGATAAACTGCCAGACCTTTTGCATCAGTTTTGCAAGTTTGTGAATAATTCGCGCTCGTTAAATGAAGTGCAATGTAAAATACAAGATTGTGCACTTTTTCATGAACAGGTTACGACGTTGCACTTTGTATATTTTTAATACTGTATGGCGTAGAGGCTGGAGCGGTGCATTACATATTAAAATGTAGAAAGAAATGTGACGAAACGAGAGTCGATATGAAATTCAGTGGAAAATATTACGAACAGGAATATCAGCGGAAACATCGGCTGTTGAAAAATTGTTTATTTATTTTTTTTTATTTTCGAGACACTTGCCACTTTATATATTTAATCTTCGTGTATCCATAGCTGATGCATAATGCAGCCATGTTTACGACGTTGCCTTAAACTGCAAATGCATAATTCAGAATCATGTGGGACATGCATTTACTCAACTTAACTTCATTATTTACTGCCGTAAAGAAATCCAGTTGATTGTCAGAAGAAAATCAGAAAAGATGAGGGAAAATCAAAATGCTGTAGAGTCCTTCCGAAAGTAATTCCAAAAAATCTTAATCATTTAAATAAAGATCAAGCCAAATAAAAATCGTCAAGTTTCGCTTGTACGGAACTTGAACGAAGTTTGATTAAGATTCGATCATGAATCAGAATAAATGAGTCGATTCAGTTAGACCTCGGGAAGAATGAACGGGAAGCAAAGTGAATTGACGCGCTTTAACAGTGACGCACAAATAACAAATTTTTATTTCTCACTGTGCGGATCCTCTTTAAAATAAGACGATTCTCACAGTGAATCAAACACAAACAAAAGGATTATATGCTGATTACATTGATTTGGTCTAGAATGAATGTCTTTCAATAAAATAAAAAACTCGAAATGCAATGGCACAAAAATGAATAACGCATAATTTCGTTTTGATGAACTCGTACAACAAGATGAGGGAGCTGGTCATAACGGAAGCGATACAGAGTTGTGGACGGCGTCATTTCATAGATTATGCACTTGAAAAAGCTCAAGAGAGCACAGGCGGAACAAAGCAGTGAGGGTCCGGCGGTTTATTTGTACCCATGGAGTTCCCAACAGTCTGCTTTGGAGTCATGGCCGGATTCGTGTATGCAGCTTTCATATTTCAACTCTAACAGTCGCGAGGCAGTCTCGCGGGTGTAATATACGGACGCTCGTGCAAACATTATGTAACAAAAGTAGTGGCAGTTCGATGTGCAAGCTGTTCTCTCTACCTCGAACACAACTTGGACAAGAAAAATGACGACGATTCATTTACTTTGAGACCCATGCTTGTCAATTTTCATATAAAATCTAATCACGATCTCCGATACAACCAGAAAAATCACGTTTGTACAATTTTATGATGAAGAATTCTTCTTAGTTGAATCTTTGTCGGAATCATGCGTGAAAAGAGCATTTTTACGTATAATTTTGTACGATTATATTCGTCTGCAAGTGCTGGTCGTTTTTGTAACGCGCCGAAAGACGTCTCTTTATAATATAACGTTTTGTTTGATGCAACGTGAAGTAAGAGTGTTTGAGCTGAATTCAATAACACTTTCACGAAATAGACGCTGCTGAGTAATTTCAGTGTTCCGGGACATTTTATTTCTTCTGCCATTGGATCCAGTACATTAAACGATTGGAAAAATTGAAATGCAGATGAGGGATTTTCGTAATGTCACTGTATCATTCTTGATTGGACGAGAATAAAATTCATTCAATTTATTTGAATATCCATTCAACTCTGGATATCCAAAAGAATATATCTTACATTTACAACGCTCTGTACTTCTAAATCAAATTATGATGCCAAAGATTATTTATCATTGTAAAACTAACCCCGCTGACTTACTCGAGACCATTTTTCAACAAACTTCCTGCTAAACTCATCCATCTAAATTTTCGAGCGAGCTCGAGCCTCGATGTAAGTTGTACTTTAATTACATTTTCATTTGAAGGATCAACTCAATTTATTTTAAAGCATCCCGAGTGCTTGTAACGCCGAGCGTCATTGTTACACCGAGCACAAAAGACGTTAAACTCTGAATAAAGGATACCTTTGCAACTGTCTTAAACCGAACGCTTGTTTAAACAGAGTACTGCAAACTCGCAAGTTTGCTCTCACCCAAATTAAATTCGTCAAAGAAAAATATCTTGGGGGATAAATTATTGTCACGGAATGAGCGAGAAATTAGGATCACTCGGGACAACGTCAGACTGTAATTTGTTTATACCTATAAATGGCAAAATGATATACAGCAAGGCGAATCATGTGCAACGTATTCTACAAAAGTCATAGCAAAAAATAAGGCGCTGGTGCAATAACTTTGCTTCGGTTTTATCAGTAACATAAATGAAAGAAAATTGCAGAATATAAACTATTGCAAACTTTTAGGGTCCTAAGCTCACAAACTGACCCCGTTAACTTCTGTATCAAATAAACTGTTGAATTCAGTTCAGCAATTAATTTTATCTTAAGTTTGCCCGGCAATTGCGTTTGCTTGTTTCGATCCATTTTTTGCTCTTATTTTCTAGCATTTTCTTTAGTATCAGAATAATTGATTAATATCATCATGCAAAAGAGAATTCAGCGAAATAAATTTAGAGTTATAAAAACAATAGAAAACAATCGGAAATATGTCATCGTGTATAATAAATCGACTTGAATTATGCTAGAATAAATTGCAAACATTTGTTTCCTACATTGTGTTGATCAGTAAAAAAAAAAAAAAAAAAGAAAAAAAAGAATAAGAACAACCGTATATATTGTTTTTGATTGAGTGATATGCTTTGTTCAAAATGATTAAATCAGTTCGATGCATCTGAGTGAGGACCCTCCGTTGTCCTAGTGTATAACTATAATTATTTGACGTTGCACAACAGTTTGAAATCAATGTAACAGCGACATTTTATTTGTAGAATTTGCAAAAAAACCAACAATAAAAATATTTAAAAGTATTTAAAACACAATATGGAAGACAGTAGATCATGGAAAAATTGTAATGTTGAACTTTATCATATGGTTGGTGCTGCATTGATATTAGAATATATTTATATTTGTCAATTCTTTTCGTACAGAAAAGTTTCTATCAGTATTTCAAATTTAGTAAAATTTTCTTTCATATAAAAGAGGCCAAACGTTTGAATGTTAAATTATTTTTGAAAAATTTGCAGAAGTTTTTTTGAATTGGTAAATGTAATAAAATTGGGAGCTTCAAATTTTGATTGAGATAAAAAGAGAAGAAATGTTTTTGAATAACTTACATAGTACGTTGAGACGGGCGTTGGCACGAATGGATTTGATTTTGTGAAACGGTCCGACCTGGCACTGGTATTCCCCGTCGTCGCTCAGAGATGCATTTCGGATGTGAAGATTGTAGACACCAGCCGTTTGTTCGCCGACCAATCTTAATCTTGGATGTCCGACTATTTCGCCGTCTGCAATGTTATTATAAGATATTTCTGACTCGAAAAAAAATTGCACGTTACATGCAACACGGTGAATCTAAGGGGATTAAAAATTCCCTATGAAATGTCAGTTGAACAAACATTTTAACTGTGTACATTGTGCGCGAGATTAAGTGGCTTAAGACGTCTCAAAGGGAATGAAATTTCACGCTGGAATCGTGTTTTCGTCGTCATTCATTTTTCATCGCGGATTGAAATTTTCATGCCAAATAGCATGTTTAAATATTCAACCCGTCGTGAGTGATTAATCCCGTTGATATCATTAAATGTAACTTGAACAAATTAATCATTCATGATGTCAGATTGAAGTTAGCAATTGTGACTTTATTTACGTTTGACAACAAAAAAATTAATATTGCAAACTCTAATGGTCGCATTGAATTTTCAATTTCGTTTTAGCAGATGAAAGTTTAACAAAATTTTTTTTTCAACATGCAAATAAACATTCACAGATTTGTTTTGATCGTATGTCATTTTGCAAAGTTCATTCAAGAGAATGTTCATTGTTAATTGTGGTGTACTCAAGTAAATGAAGTTTTACGTACTGCTTTGGACGACATATGCGAAGCCGTCTTTCACCCACTGCACGAAACCAGACCTGTTCTCTACTTCGCACCTCAAAGTAACTTCATGACCCTCCAAGACTTCACTATGTTTCGGACGAATCCGAAAACTTTGTTGCACCACACCTGAAAACAAGCACAAAAATAATTCATTAGTACACGTTCGCGGTGTGCTTCAAAACTAAAACTAACACCTTCAGCATTCAAATGAAAAATACTCTTAATCAACGTAACTTTAATTATGATGAAACATAACTAACAACAAGTTAGACTCAACTTCACTGAAATAGCTTATAAAAGCCACATATTACACGAGATCGCATCACAAAGGAATTTCATTTTATTTAATGTATATGCTTTGTATCGCTCCGCGAAAGTATATGTTCATACATTTATATAAGAGCAAATTGTATCCATGAATGAAACGCGTATTCGCACAGAGGGCAAAATTTTCAAACTAAACAAAGTACCTTTTACGTTTTCAGACTGTATGATCGATTGATAGGTTTTACGTTTTCATAGATCGTGGATCTAGCATAAATCAAAATCATAGATTTGTAACAATGACTGACTAATGGGAAATTACAATCTCGCACAAAATGTGAATTAGCGCACGATTAGTTGATTCATTTTGAAATGTGAGTGATGCTTATCTCGTATAACGGCCGCGTAATAAAAGTGATACATAAAATGCTTGCACGGATATACTGTTTGATTCGTGCGATCGCAAGCCATATACGATACGGTAATTTCACGCTGGAATTTTAGACGAGCGATAAATTATTGATCGCAGTGGATATGACTGAATATCGTCTTGTGATCGACGTTACAACGCTGAGACGTCTTTCATGTTTTACCCCATATGATATTGATCACTTATCAGTCTACATGTCGTTTTATCGATGTCGTTTCACTTAAGAAATTGTGCTTTAAGTGCAAAGTTTACTTCCGACTTCAGACGTCGCCTTGAAGCTTGATGTTGAATATTGCATGAAGCCTGATGCACAACGTTCGAATATTTTTCGGGCACGTGCGGGGTTGGTCGAAGGAGTGTCTCTGAATTTGATTCATACACAGTGTCATGTTTCTCGAATTCATTTCATAATATCTTCATCGTCAAATTAAATATTCATAAGTCTTTATCGCGGCACAGATAATTTTTCCAACTCATTTTTATACATTTATCAATTACAACGGAAAACACTTTATTAATTGTTTTAATTCAATGAGAACACACATTCTCTTGTATAAAAGAGAAATCTGTCATAATGTTGAATTAATGTTAAAATACTCTTCAACCTTTGAATATGTGAAATAAAAAAATTAAATATCGTATAAATTAAAAAAATATATATGCCAATGATAAAAATAATAATGTGAAATAAGATTGCAGTGATTTTCAGGAAAATGTTTATATTAATAATTCACAACGTCTGCAGTAATTTATCTCAAATTAAAGTACGTTTTTTTTGTGTTTTTCATATTCATAGAGAAACGACCCGACTCCGTAGGAACAACGGATTCCATTGTGATTCGCGAAATCACGCGCCCGTCTATTCGTGCACGAGCACACGCAGAAATTTCAAAGAACGAAGCGCTTCGACTCACGTTTTGAAGGAAACGTCTCCGGGGATCGCGCGTAGTTGCAACGAAACTCCCCGAGTTCGTTTGGTATCACACGATATATACAGCTACGTTCATTACGTGTCTCGATTTTTATTTCTCCTGGTCCGTTTTCTTTTACCAGAAATGCGTAGAAAATAGGTGAGAATGGATGATAAAAATGTAGGAAACAGCGATGAGATTACATTTATTTATTTTCCAACGGAAAAAGATTGTTCGCAAGACATTTTTTAATTACAATTTGAAAAAGATACGAAAGCTGCCTCTGAAAATTGTTCTGTAAAATTTTCGCAAAGACTTCTAGCGTAACGGAAATTGGATTGTGCTTCGTCATTTGGGAGCACAGGTCGAATGTCGGAGCGATTTTTGCGGACGATCGATAGCGGACACTTCATAGTCTAATAGAGTTGACAGGGCGTAATAGCAAACAAGACGAGAATGAAAATATTTCTGATGAACGTGATGATTAAATATGAAAAATATAGGCACGCGTGTGCAGAATTGCGTTAAGAATTGGTTAGGCATTTTTGACTTAAATTCGTTGCAAAATTTTCAACTAATACAGAATGATATTTCGAAGCAGACAGATCACTTTACTGATAAAAGCATTCTTCTTTGCGTTACACGATTCAACGTGCTTTTGTAAGAAAAAGAACAATCGGTTCGTTACGTCTTCTTGACAGTCAATTGTGCATTGAATATTTTTCCAAATTCGTAGAGTTTCGAGTCGGACAATGTGAACAAAGTTGAATTACCTCTCGTGCCCGGATGATATATCAGCAGACGCCGATTAGATACTGCTTATGATTGGCTGCAATTGCCAGCTGTCATAAAGTTTTGTAATTTTGTTCTATAGATTTGATTTCTTCCCTGATCTGCACAGCTTATATATATATAACCTGCTTTAGACGGCTTATTATTTTCAAGTTTAATTATATAACTGCGGTATCGCTCCGTTCGGTTATTTTATTAAGAAGATTGATAATTAACAACACAGCATTTGAGATGTTTTCATATATAATGGTGCTTAAGATTACATTCGCGTTCTAATTAGGTTGTGAAAAGTGATAGTCACTATAATTCACCTAAATCGTATCCCCTGCAATTGGATGAAGTTAACTCACCTGTGGATCTGAATAATTTTGTGGTTAGCCTTAAATTCGGTCGGCTGAATTTCGCAAAATTACTGTTACATTAGTAAGGACCTCGTTCGTGTGTCACTTTGTGATTTTCGACGGGCGGATCACAGTGGTGCAGGAGATAAAACGGTAGTCCCTTTTTAAATTATTTTATTACACTTTTATCCCAACTACTTTCGTTGGCATTTACTGTCGAAATTAAAAAAAACTGCACACACATTACATTTGTTAATAACGAAAACCGAAATTCAGAATTTATCTGACGAAAAATCATCTTTTCATGTGAAGTAAATAAAATATTATGTCTATCATACAAAGTTTTGTTTCGTTTTTTTTTTTTTTTATTTCCAAACTTGAAAGCACGCACGTATCCGAACTTAAAATTTATCGGAAATTGAACGGAAATTGAAAATTGATCTGCGGTAGTTTTTATTTATACTGCGATGCAATCTTAAGTATGTCAAAATGTATTATACTTAAAAAAATGTTCAGAACTTGTTTTATTATTTTGGTTTACGGATATTGTGAAAAACAAAACAAAATCCATATTCAGGTAAATGATATAAAAAATCAAAATTTTAATGTTATATGAAAAAAATGAGAGTGAAAATAGGAAACAAAATTAATAATATAGAAAAAAAAAAAGATATGTATGTAAAGTATACTATATATGTTGTTCATTTTTCAACTATAGACATTGTTTCAAATCTATTTGTTGGTGTTCAGTTGAAAAATTTTCAATAAAAAGTTTGAAAATTTGTGTGTACACACAACTATATCAAATGTAAGGACAAAAGAAGGATGAGCCAAATCGATGTATTACAGCATCGTGCTGCGATGTGTGTTGAGCATGGTTACTCGTTTCACATTATGCGGAATCATCGGCAGTGCACAGTAAGATACATTTCTCGTATTTCTCGTAGCCCAAAGTTTGCCCATTTTGCAGTGAATTGGTGCACGTAATTCGATGCATACGCCGATGTCGTGCCACGATGTGTAATGTTCTGTGATGACATTTCCACGACGATTGGCATGTCATAGTATCTCGTCAACCAAAAACTGTGTTCATTTTTGTACATCCTCCTTTCCTTTTTAAGTCATTACTCATTTTTCCTTTCGTTGAAAAATATTATCACACTTCTCTGGGAAGCGATTAATAACGTTATGCAAAATTAATTTGTCACATGATTTTTCAGAGTTTTTATCCCCGGGATGACTTTCGAAGAAGGAGGGTTTTGTGGAGTGAAAAAAACGAGCGCGAACAGTATTCTCATGACGGAAGGTTTTGCTGTTTCGTCGTGACAAAAGACGGAAATACGAGGGATGAGCGTGCAAAATGGGCCGACAAACAGGATAGGAAGTTGCTCGCATTTACTTTGCACGCGACTCTCGAATTTTCATTTCAATGCGAGAAATGACAGTGCAGCTTAGACACAGTTGCACTGCCGCGAACGCCGTGCTGCATCCGGCGCTCTTTGTACGCACGAAGCTCTTCGTTCTCGCGGATAAACGAAGCTAGCATTTTATGAGCAGCGCAACGCGGCACTGCATTAACGACGAATCATGAAATTGCGACTTCAAAAGATGTATGATCGTTGTCCTATGCTGGTGTGCTTTCAATATTTGTCAATCGATATTTGCGTTGACTTTTGTGAATCATTCAACTTTGTTGTTGTCTCTGCGTGTAATTTATTATTGTCCATTATTGCTCTACTGTCTTTGTAATAAATTTTGATATACTCACGCAGATTGTATACCGTGGATCGGGTAATCGGAATGGGCAAATGCAAATGTAAAGATCTAGATTTAATGGTTTTGACAAGTGTAAATAACTTCGAGTCAAAATCTACTAACAGAGAATTATAGATGTAGTTAAATCAGGTCATCCAAAAATAGTCCGAGTCATTCGAATTTTTGACGAGAGAGTATCAGCTATCGATTTTATCATAAATTCAATTTTCATAAATCAAACTTTATAATTTACTCTAGTGACATTTTTGAAATTTCACATTCCTTCCTGATTTTCAATAAACACGAAAATATTAATAAAAAAAATGAATATAATCTGTAAACGTTGGTATCTAATTTTCTGTCTCTAACACTAACATCTTTTAATCTGTCTGAGATCGGATACTCATACAAACGTGAAGGTTTTTGTTCGTCCGGTCTGTCAAAAATTGCGGAAATGTCAAAGTAGTACAAAGAGTGTAAAATGGACAATCGAGAAAAGATGCACCGTTATTCGTCATTTGTGGTGAGGTGGAATAAAAAAGACGCGTGCAAGCGACGCAAATGAGAACACGCAAAACAGAAGTAGTGGCGGATGAGGAAGTCAAAGTCATGAATATTCTGACTAAAATCGTGTGACAAAGCGGCGAGAAACGATTGCGTAACGGTACGTGGGTCACATTGTTCGCGTTGGCTCTTCGTTGGGGGCGAAACGTTTTTCTACCACGTTCTTACCAGAGCGTAGGCAAGAAAATAATAATTGAATCTTAGACAATGACACACCACCGGTGTAGCCAAGCATGTTGACTTGTTTGCTGCTCACTCGAGTTATATTGTGCTTGTGCAGGACAGTCAATGAAATAATGAATGGAGCCAAAACTGAATTCGTATTTACGCATAGCATAATTATAATTCGTCTCTACGGCAATTACAAAAACCCTGCACAAAACAATGTCAGGAAAAAACTACTTTTTTTAAATTAAAGCTCAAACATGCGTTTTCTTTGATAAGGACGCGAATTAATTTGCATTTTGGAGGAAATTTTTTCTTTAGTTCATTTTCAACGAACCTTTGACGTAGGGATTGCACGAAAGAACTTTGAGAAAATTCACGATGCCAAGAATAATGTTTTGTGAAATAAAATCTTGTGCAGTGTTTCTCATTTGTACTAGCTTCTTATTAGTTATTTTTATATATGTTAATGGTTGTTAAAAACAACTTGTTCTAAAAGTGAATCATTTTAATAAACAGATATGACATTTGTAGCTCTCTTGACATCACTGGAATAATCTGTCAACCTATTTTCAAAATTAATATACGACAATCAAAAATAATACATTGGAATATTTTCAGTGTTTGTCAGAATACTTGATAAGACGGAATCTGGAACTTATATTCGTGAAAGAATAAAAGCCGTTTTGATGTTCCACTTCCGAGACTCATAATTCTTTTACGTTTTATATTATATTCGCCAAAAATTTTTTTGCAGTTGATTCAACAGTTCATACGGTTCTTTATTGTATTCATATATTTCTGCACGATTTACATATATCGTATTTTTTCTCTCAGGATAAAATTAAAAAACCTAAGTGAATATCCACGGCCTCGTATAATAGACTAACTTTTTCCGACTTTTCTTAAAGTTTATTCGCGTTATCGGGCGAGAGCGGATGTGCAATAAAGTCTCGGCCATAAGTCTAGCGTGTTTCCAATTAACGTTACGTCGGAAAACGGTATCGATACGTACCGAACCAAATTAACCGAGCGAATTGTAACGTGCAGCCTGTTCTTGGAAACGCGCTAAGCATTCATCGAGAAATAACCGGGGATTTCATTGTAAAGCAATTATAAAGCTGGTGTCTTGCTAACGGAGTAACACGCGGGCTTTCCAATTTCCTGTTAGTAATCTAAGTGTCGAATCAGATAACGCCTTTCGGTTTGCTTTTATTCATGAGCAATCTGGTCGAGAGGAACTGCTGGTTCTGCTGTCATCGCGGATGAAATACCGCTCTTAATCGGTCCGAGCCAAGTATGCGAAAAACGGTTTTCGGGCTGCGCACTTGCGAGCACTGTCGCAGAATAATGGCCACTCAGACAATTGTTCGGAAAGGAAGTTCGCTCTGGAACCGGAATAACATGGTTTTGATGGAAACCATGTTTTATAAAAAAAGCTCTTGGCTTTTCTTAAGAACTAGATTTATTATCTTTTGAGTTACATTATAAATACGTAAGAATTTAGCGCCAAGCTATTTCGGAACTGTTGAATAATTTTACTGTCATTCGTTCGCGCTTTCAGATATAATTTACAGTATTCAGCTAACCATAAAAAAGCAATTAAAAAAGATTAAAATTATATTGTTGCAAATTGAATAACACTTTTACACAGCTGATAAATCATCGCGATTGTATTTACTTCAGTATAAGCTTTTCTAACTTCAAAGTTTTTTCTCGTCATATAATATTTTGCAAGAAACACGAGTGATTTCAAACTTGAGATGATCCAAATTAACAGGGTGAAGCTTATATAGCTTTAGCGCTCGATGAGGAGCCGCAAGACTTGAGCGGGATTTCTTGTAAGCTATTGTAAAGGGTCACTTTAGCCAGACTTCCGTCTGGTGCTAATGCTGCAATCCCGGAAGCTAAGCACGCCGAAAAGCAAAGGAAGTGCACAGGCGGCGAGATAGGGAGGTTCGCATCAAAATTACGTGAAGCGTTTTTTGATGGTAATTAGTTGTGTGTTCGCGCAGTCATTAGTGGGCCTCGCTCGAGTTTGAATAATTTTGCCCAAAGAAGTTGGCGAGGGCGCTCGCCCCGGTGTCACAAAATCATCATACTCCGCAACCGTAAGACGACAGTTAACATATTAAAAGTTGTCGACAAAACGGTTGTGCAAGTGATAAATGCATTCTATCTATCTGGTGCCACGATCTTATACCCTTTGTCAACTTCAGTTCCACTCCAAGATCAAATTTTCATTATTTCGTTCAATCGCGTCATTGATGAATTTCATGTCGATTTTTTAATTTGTTTTCGTTTATAAAGAACATGCTGACTGTTTCATGCTCGTTAACCACTCACTGAGCAAGACGATTCACGTGCTGCACTATCGCGACGCCATCAAAGCAGCAAAGTGGCTCTTTGTTAATTGTACAAGCGTAAAATATTTCACTTATTCTCTTCTGTTGGACTTGTTCTCAACTGTGTTCGCGCAGCATCTATATTCATCTTTTCTTGCTTTGACTAAGTTTAATCTGACTTGTTGACTAATGGCAAAAGTACGCGGATATATTTGCAGTTGCACGGACTGAGATGAAAAAGTGGGTCTATATTTAATGCCTTGAGATGATGAAGTGGTAAATCGGCTGGCGATTCAAATGTTTGTAACGAATATGCAAAAGTTAACGCCAGAGGCCAACCTACTTTCAGCCTTTGCTGAAGGGACAAAATAAGACCCAAGCGTTCGGGCTATTTCATGTTCAGGCCAAAAAACGAACGATGCAAAAATTTTCAACTAATTTTCCCAGCCTAGCGATCTTGGCATTTCATTTTTGGCCGTGCGCCACTCCTGGATGAGCCTCGGCGTTGCAACGTTGAGCTTTTTATCGGAAATCTTACGATTATCGATAAACCAAAGAGTAAATTAAAAGAGCTCAAAGTTTCGAGCCAAATTTAAGAATTTCGTCGTACATCAAGCGTATTGTTCTTAAACAAAAATCTAACAGGATAGTATAAATTATGTCCTTTTTTTTTATTTTGTATTGATTGTGTTTTCAGATTTCGCGATGCGTTACTATTGTTGATGATTATATTTTTACAAGTCACTAAGCTTCATAATTTAATATTTATCAAGTCAGTGAGACCAAATCAATAAACCAAAGTGGAACGTGTTCTAATTTTTTTTCCAAGTGGATTTGCAACGAGAAAAAATGCATAGATTTCTTGTAAAAGAGACAATGGAAAAGTTATTTCAAAACCTGAGATTTTTTTTATAATGAAAACAAGTACATTTGATCGTCTGGCTTAAAAATGATACTATTTTTAAATGGAGCCGAACAACACTAAACCAGTATTTATGATACATTCTTTGAGGCTATGGATATGTCATTGGTGAAATGTCATTCATAGTTTGAATCATTATTTTGTTTTATCTATTTTACAGTGTCTGAAGTTTCTGTTGCAATGCAACGATATTGCTGTTGTATTACTTTTCAGACCAAATGAAAATTCTGGTGAAATTCAGGTGAAACGTGGAATAGGTTGTACAGGTAATTGGTTAATTTGCATCTAACCAAGTGGTATTCATCGATTGTTTCTACAAAATTATTCATGTATATTATTATGCAAATAAATTAAAAGGTACATCTATACCTATTATATTAGATCAGAGTCTTGGTGTTTCTATTCGCAACTGCACACCCCTATTTTTCCTTGCTTGCTATATTCATAATTTGGTCCTAATAATAAATTTAAAACTCTTTAAACTTGAATAAGGGAACATTTTACTTATTAAAAAAAAGGAATGACTCTGAACTTACTTCTAATTAATGTTATTACTATTTATAAATGAAATTTCATTTAAAATACGATAAAATTTTGAGTGAAGATTCACTCAAAAATACGTCCAGAGTTGTCTATAGTTTTTGCAAAAAGTCATTATTTAGATTGAGTGAGAACCAATACCGTCTTGAAGCACATGTTTGAGGCTGAAATTTTTTCCGACAGAAGATTGAGAAGCCGCATCGTTTTTCACTTTAAGTGTTATGATAATGTGACACTTCTCCTCGTTGAACGTTGTAGAACGTACACCCTAATGCCATTATAAACTGGTATATGATCGACTGTTTATTAATTCGTGCAGACATTGTTACGAAAATTAATATACTTTTCGAATGAACAGGGCCAATCAACGCACTGTAAATCGCGGTGCGTCATTGGTATCGAACATACTTCATTGTAGAATCACGCGGGCCTCTCACATAAATTACCGGTACCTCAACGAATATGCTCGAGGCTCTGCAAGGTCGACCACATCATTATTCTTATTCACGCGTAATTGACAGCTTCCGGCAAGAAGTTTGCAGGTGCTGCTGGAGCGGCGAAAACCAAACCACGTTTTCTTGCTTTCAATCGTCTCCTAATGAGTTCTAAGACTTTTCTTTTCGTACTTTTTCGCTTTTTGCGCCGACGTTTTTCCTCACCCGAGTGCTTAACTTTGCAGCGCAACTTCGGGCAAGTTGTTGTTGCACGATCCAAATACGAGTATCGGATTTATGGCCGGAGCGTTTTTCTCACTCCGCCGAGCCCGACGTTGCAAATATCGACGAACATCATTTCGGCATTACGCCGGCGTCTTCACGAGTTTCGGAAAACTTTTCGATGTTTTCCAACGCGAGACTCGTCGTGCGAAAAATTACGGAAGCCGTGTAACAAACAGTTTAATTAACGCCGACTCCGATTGCCGGATTCTCTACCGAGTAATTAGGTCGCTTGCAATCATTTTAACGACTTTGCGCGGCCTGTTTGCTTATAGGGATGAATGTTGCCCCGAGATAATTTGACAGTGTAATTGATTAACTCCGATGGCTTTCTTTATTTAGAAACAAAGTTCGTAATCTACAGTACTGAAATGAAAAGAAGAAGCAAATAAAATTAAATCTTATTTTAGACTGAATTCTTTGAATTTGTTGTCAAACTTGTAAGACGATTTCGAATGATGAATTAAATAAAGGTCTGATTGCAGTTTATCTCGATTCTTGTCCAAAGCGAAACACACCTCGGCTTTCAGGCCCATCAGATAATCGATTTTCTACTTCAAGTAAAAAAAACTAGTCCAGAAAATGGCAACGTCAATTTGTGCAAGTATGTACGTGATATTAATTTTTTTCTGTGCTATTGAAAATATGCTCTTATTAACAATTATCCTTATGGATGGGCTTCCAAAAAAAAGAACAAACGGTAACCAGACGTCAGAAATAAGTTTTTTTTGTACAGTCGTGTCGTGATGAAATATTTTTGCACCATATATTATCATTCGATATATCATACATCATACGTGCCTCTTACATAGCTGAAGAATAAGTCCGAGAATATTTTTTTAATTGTACTGAATTATAGAATTTTTGATCAGAGTTAGTATATGATTATTGCGGCTGATGGTATATACAGTTTGCTGACAAAACAAGTTTTAATGAACAATTTTAAACAAAAGTTTTCACAGGGAAGCCAATCTGCGAAGATACATTTCAATTTTTCACCCGTCAAGCACGTTCGCGAACCGATCGAAATCCAATGAACGAAAGTTGCCCAACAAACGTCGCCAAATGATCCGACTTTTTCCATCGCGAGAATTCCGGATCTGTTATTGCGAAACTATCGGCGCTCAATATCACCGGCTTCTCTTACTGAGACGTCCTCTTCATGTCGTCGCTGCCACAGGAAATTGATGTTTGAGCAGGCGACGGTCCGCAAAGTTATTTTCTAATTGGCTGGTCTTTTCTGTTCGATAAAGAGGGCGATTTTCGATGCCACGCTCATCTCGCGTGCTACTCTCCGGCTGCGCTCCATTTCCCACAGTGTCTTGAGACGGCTGACATTAAATTTTTTTTCCAACAAAAAAGTACGATGGTCCTTTTTGGCAAGCGAAATTAACTCTCAAATAGATTCCCTATTACTTCAGTACATAGCAATTATGAGCTCCTCGAAGATTATTTCGAGGTGCGTTACTTCGCGCGCACCTTTTCAGCTCTTTTTTATATGCACGAAGCAAAGAGCAAAGAGCTTTTAACTAAAACGATCTCCGACTTTTGATTTCAACATTCAATTCAGCACTTTTGCGGCATTTTATTCATACCAACGTTTAGGCCAGCTTATTACTACTGATAAGCTAATGGCAAAGTCTTGAATTAATTTTTATTTACAAGCTCCGCCAAAGAAACTTGAATTTCATCAGACAGAAACATTTTTCTGCTGAGAATTATGATCATCATGATACGTTAGTTTTTTTTTCTTTTATTTTGTTTCGGGGAAAAGACATTTTTAATAAAGAAAAGTTAAAAAGCGCTCGATCACTTTGTAACCACGAAGGAAGGATATTATAGACTCATCAATAATTGAAAAATTTAATGACTGCCCAGGAAAAGAGAATTAACCGGCGACGATGGGAATCGTTCAAATTGCATAACTGAATTATGTTTGATTGATTGAACCTGCAGATTTTATCTGGATTTTTTTGTAATTAACGATTTTTCAGTTCAATACAATAATGAAATCGACTCTTATTGCATTGCATGGTATCAATAATTTGATAAAATATATATTTACTGATGCATTATGATTTGATTATAATTATAATGATTCATGGCGTTTGTCATTCAGTTAAGCTTATTTCTCGTTATATTAAATTACAGTGGACATTCTTTTTTCTATATACACATTTTGATTGTCTAAATAGGCCAAAACCATAACAAATTATATTTGCTTAATCAAATTATTCACAAAACCTAGCGATATTATAGAAGTCAAATAGAGACGAATGTCATGAAAAAATTTCTAAAATTAATCAAGAGTGTATGCCTTCAAAAAGATATTAACATGTTTCAGAATTAATTGAGTTAAAAAAAAAGTAAACAAAAAAGTTGCTGTTTCATCCTGAATGCTAATGGATTTTTAATGTTTATTAGCATTACTTGCACTGATTAAAAGTAATTCATCGCGTGGTAAAAGCGATAAAAGCTCGAGCAATAAACACATTCTGGACTACCCAAAGCAAATTATTTTTGTAATTTTTGCCCAGCAAATTTGTTCCTTTCGTCGCAACCGTTCAGCTTCGCATTCACAGCAGCGTTAAAAATAAAATCTTCTCTGAGTTTTTCGGTTTATTATCACACGCGGTGTAAAGCCCCGTGTAGTTGTAAAGTGCAAAATTAGAAGCGGTAAAAGAAAACAAGCGAAAAAAGAATCATAGCCGGCGGGTGCGTGCGAAGGTCATAAAATTTTGGAAAAAATGTGCGCGCTCGAAAAAAGAGTTGCGATCCGCATGCGACACTTCGTTTGAAAAGCGAACGAAGAGCACGTGTACACACATTGTACTTCTTTTATCCTCTTCGTTTTCTTTCTACGCCTCGGCTTTTATCCGACGACCCTCGAGTGCAGAGTGCGTTGTAAATATTTATATAAGGATATGACTCGGAAAAAGAAACTTCTTCGTTTTAAGCTGATTATGCGTATATCGCGTTGGTCGTGTGCAACCGCAAAACATCACGCGGTCGGACGTTGTGACAAATCTTTCTAGAAAATTGTCACTCAGAACACCGAGTTATGAGATGCATAATTATACCGGCTTATGCAAAAATTGCAAGACAGGTTTTAATTATTTTTCATATTCATAGAAGACATTTTTGATTTCATTCAATCGCAAACATTATATGAATATCTACATACATAATGCATTTCAATATTTTTCTATCAATTCAAAAAACGTGCAATTTTATTCTTTGAATAAATTCAATTGTTTTTTCATTAAATAAAAAAAAAATAGAGGTAAACATCGGTTATTATTCTAACGTACCATCGAGAAACGTATATGTGTAATATATTCAAGAAAGGATCATTCAAATTAATTCAATAAATTTGCTTTCGCTATGTGAGAGATAATAATAGTGCACAGTGATACATCCTGAACAGGTGCAATGACCATTGGTCGGTGAGGACAATGTGAAGTCGGCATTAATATTATATGAGAATGTCGGAGCGTTACAAGCAAGGGTGATGAAAAAGGAAGAGCTCGTGATAAAGTCTCGGAAACACACGATATTCTTAATGTTTGCATTATCACAATGTGTATATGCATACAACGCTTGATTCTAATTAGGCTTTTCATTCCTACAACGAAGAATAATTATGAAGCATATACGAGTTATAAGTTGTTACATCGAAAATGAAACAAACAATTTTTTATTAATAGAAAATATAAGACGAAACGAAATTTGAAACATAAAATACGAGTTTCAGCCAAATTCAGTGATCTATAAAGCTAAGCTTTGGGGCCAATTAAGGTTTGTTTCAAAGTTGTGAAACCATTGTTCCCTTGCGGCAAATTGGGTTATGATTTTATAGATTATCATCATATACGACGCTAACAATCCGACAGGGTTTTTGTGGTAGCTTTCGATGCCTCGATTGTAAAATAAAAACAAAAGCCCGAGAAAAGTGTTCACGGTCTTAACAACTTTTAGTTAAGGATTCTTACGCAGGTACTTCAGTGAATACGAAGAAACCAGAAATGTGAACTTTTCAGCTAGTTCGATTATTTGATACTGACATTGTGCGTGATTGTACAACAACGATGAACAAATAATGAGCTTATTTCCAATTGTTAACCAAAACATCACTTTCTGAACCCGCAAGTCGGGTAGTTGGAATTTATGCTCTATGCAAATTATGTGAATGATATTTTGTCGCTCATAAAGTTGTGCACGACTATGAAATAGCGAACCAAAATTTTCGAGAATTCGTATTGACACATTTATTTGTTGAGAGTTGATCAAATTCATTCATCATCTGTGAAACTATTAATTAAAGTTAAAGTGCACATATTATAATTGATGTTGCTCGCAGATATGTATTCGTGACAAAATTTCTTGAGAGCAATATAAGGTGCAACCACAAGAATAATTTGACATCATCTCATTGATCCTTTGTTCAAATAATTTCGAATGAATTTATCAACTCAAAATATCGAAATTTCTATTAATGTTTCATGCTAAACATAATCGAGGACTTAATTGCATGTTACGTCATTCGAAAATATGCTTCAAATTCTATTGTTCAATTACCACTGATTTATATTTGCAACTATGCTTTTTCGTGAAAACACGAAAATAAGAAATCAGCTACAGATTAGACATTTCACCGATTTCATGTGTCATTGGGTTATTTTGTTGATAAGCGAGTTTGTTTTGTAATCGAAGGTTGTAAATTATTTATAAAATTTATTAAATATGAAAAAAAATATTAATTTTTTTATTTATAAATTTAGCGGGGCACACGCTATATCTTAGTTATTCTTTAATTTGACTTCCAGCAATAACTTCCGCTTTTATGTTCTATTTAGGTTTTAATCTGAATGTTTTATTGAATCAAACAAAAACTCCAATACCGATAATTGTCGCGCAGACCGTCTGTCTATAATTAATCATTACGCCTCTGACACAGCAGTTGAAGTGACAATATATTGACATGTTTAACTCGGCACAACAACTGGCTTTCAGCGGAACCTGAGAAGTTGGTCTTATAAGGTCCGAGTGCGCCTGCAATATGTGCCGCTTCCGTTAGGTATTAGTCAGGCGTCGACTCGGCGTAAGATTTCAGGGGTGACAGGACATTGAGTGGTGGGGTCGGCTGGTTCCGGTGTGTGCTCCATGTGGGAAAGTCCCACGCACGTTTCTTGCAAGTGCCGGCGTAAGTATAAGATCGAGTCTATCTGCCATCTCGCGCCTGGCAGCCACAATGTTCACCGCTTTTCACGTTTGCGTGTTTCATTAACATTTGGACAAGTGCGTCGACGCGCTTGGTTCGCGCGATGCTAATTAAGGAGACCGGCACGACCGAGTGCTCAACGTAACCGACGAAATACAACTGCGTTTTCTGTGTAATTGTGCGTTCTCAAGTTTTTAATATCCTTCCCACTCCCTCACTTCGTTTCTTGTAAGTTGAGAAGTATTTGCTATATTAATTATGTTTTTGTAACTGTTGAATAAAGTGATTTATTCGGTGTAATTATATATTATCTCAGCATCTGCAATCAAAAGTCATAATGCGTGTGGCTCATGAACGATTCATTGTTTCGGGAATGCATGGTACGGTGAGAAAAGCCAAAGACTGATGCATTTAATACGCAAGAGAGTTCCGCTGAGTACTTTTTCGGACATAAAGAAGTCTACTTTTTCTTTTTGTTCGATGCTATAATATCCGATGCTATAATATCCATGCTTTAATTGTGCTTGATACGAAAGAAAAAAGAGAACGCTATTTAATATAATTTGTTGAAGGATATTGTGATGAATACTGCGTAGTTTTCGTTTGTAATCAAGAACGGCTTAAATAGGAACGGCAAACACTAAAAGTTCTGTCGTCCGAAAAGAAAAACTTTCGCGTTGTTTGTTAGCAACATTTTTTAGTTCTAGCAGGCTGAATTTTCACTTCAACCACTCTGAAACTTCTTCATTTAGGAAAGAGCTAATTTATTGCTCCCTTTATTATTTATTTCTTGTCGGACCATGAAATATAGTTTAAGGAATATTAATTTAGAAATGTCGTCCAAACGTTTAAGAAAAATATTCACTGTTGATCGTTACATTTGTATTGATAAATTAAATTAGAGGACCTATATTATTCTCATTTTAAAGTTGAAACGCAATTTTAATGGAAATTGGATTATTCATTTTACGTTAATGAAGTTCTCTATATGTATGAGAAATGATGTAACGTTCAAGTAAGACATGATAATATCAATCGAAAGATTGAAAGTGCAGTCTACAATGAAAGTTACTGAAAAAAATTCTCATCTAAGTGATGTATAAATTTTATAACAACAAAAATTCCCAAACAATAAATTTAGATAATGACTTTTACCATTGTGTATATGGTATTGCATTTGTTTTGTTCATATTCAATGAATACAAGGAGCAACTTCTGTAGAATGACAATAACATTTTCATTTGCGAGGCTTTTCATTTATGCAACGTATAGAAGTTTCGGTTGAGTTCCCATCAAGTTATAAATTCTATAGATTTATTATGAAGTAAATGCAAATGACGACATGAGTTGATGTTATCTATATCTTTTTCGTAATTAAGTTAATCGATTTACAATTTCTGATATTGGTTATGAGTATACTATGAATTTAAAGCGATTTTCGCGTGTTAATCATCACGCACTTCATTTTAATATGAGTTGTGAAAACGGCATATTTCAAATTATGGAAATACATACTTAAAACTTGCACCCATGTATATAATCATGATTTTAGAACTGTCATTACATTTTCTTTTTAAAGGCAGATAATTTTTTGTGTTATGAACAAGTTTGCACCAGCAAGACAACACTGCAGTTATAATCGTCGTTTAATGACATGAGGCAGTGCATGTAATAAACAGCAATTAGTTGATCCTCGATTAAGAATGCACATTTCACTAACACGCGTGATGATTTGTTCATGGAAAATATTTTAAAGACTCAAAAATTGTCTCGAGGATGGAATTTGATAAATATAGGGAAAATGTTACAGCTAAGCGGAATTCAGATTGAAATTCTCATCTCATGAATACGGAGGTAATTCCGAGAAAAGATATCAGTTCGAAATATGAATTACCTCTTCATCAAATTAATCTTGAAAAATGTCACATTATTGAATCACGAATAAATTTGTTAAACTCTTTCAAAACTTTTATTATTTCGGATTTAAAATTAATGTTGTTAGTTTTTTAAAATTGTATGCCAAGCAATTTTAATTTCGATTTTATTTTGTTACAATATTCCAATTTTGAAGTTATGTATATTTGGAAATTTCTAACAATTTAAAAGAGCAATCAATGCATAATTTGTAAATTAACTACTCTGAACTAATAATAATTTTCGATCCTAAACAATAAAGATAATATGATTTCAACAAATAAGTTTAAAAAATTCATTTGAGATTCTATAGTGTGACATTCTGTATGATTAATATTGTATGATAAAAAAGCGTGAAACGACGAAAAACACTTTTGAAACAAGTTTATTATTTTCATTACAAGAACGAAAATATGGAAAACAAAATTGAAAAAAGTTGTTGTTATTAGTAAAGTTAATTTTGAAAATCCATTGTAAAAGGCTCGGACCATAATAGCAACGACCTTAATAAACACAATCAAAAATGATCAATCTTTAATAAGCACTTACCAAATGAATGTATTCCGAAACGATAGCATTGTTTAAAATGACTATTAGATATTAAATATTCGCCGTATGATATTCATTTATTTAATTATTTATTTCATAATTGACTACTCATACAACGTCACTGTTTTAACAATTGTTATTTTTATGTGCCAATATTACTATATTCAAAGTCAACGATATTTGAAAACTTGTGATATTTTATCAAAAAAGCAAATTAAATAAAACCGTATAAAAAGTTAAAGGCTAATTTTATAATTTATATGACTATACATACTGTCCATAAAGAAGCGAAAATTTAGCCTAGCTAGTATTGTCGTGTGTTGGCATGTATACACATGTCGTAGTTTTAGGTTCGGGGTCGAATCCGAAAGGCTCAATTTGGAAAATAAGTAGGTGAAAGGGAGCGACTGTATATTGGTTTGCTTGAGGAAACATTCGTTTATCGCAGGTGCAGTGGACATTTATGGTGAGAGTGACGTCAGCAAAAAATAAGCTGGAAAACGAACGCGACGGAGATCGAAGCGAACGTGTACGGCATCTTGAAAGGACCGAAAAGCCTGGCGATCGTCGTGAAAAGCCGCAGAGGAGCATTAACAGACGGCACACACGGTGTGTCATATAGTACGCGCGCGCAAATAAATAAACGCGCCATATAAATATCACGTATCGACGCTCGCGAAGTCAACGTAAAGTCAAACTCGATAATTTATCGCCTGGTGCCCCGGCATATTTGCCATGATTTATTTGCAAATTGAATACCGGCAACGCCACCTGTACGTGAGGATTCTTCCGTTCTGTTGAATTTTGCGCAGCCTTTACAGTAAGGGAAAAATGAGTTCGATTTTGTTAAATGGTTTTATTGAAATAGCCACAGCTTGCGATCGATTTAGTGAAAATGTTAAAGTGTATTTTTCATCCCCCTAGGCAACCTCAAAGTTCTTCTCTCTTCACCATTTTTATGCAATTTCTATTATAGTGTAATTAATTCCAAAAAGATATCATTTTAGCTGTTATAAGTAGGAGGATTTGCTTGTAACTCGCATTCAAAAATGTCAACTTACAGGTCAAATTCAAGGATGAAAGATCGAAAAAAGAATAACGTTTTGTCATAAAAGCTGCATGTTATTCATTTCATTCGACCTTCAAAAAATTATTTCATTCTGAATAACCATCAGTGTCGGCATCGTTTTGTAATGGCATGTGAAACAGAAAAAAAGAACAAAGCTTGGCAATGAAACAACGCGCAAGGCAACGTAAAAAAAACGTTCTGGCCTTTGACACTAGTCATTTTTTCTTTGTAGCTTTAGCACGGCACAAGAGCGCGCTTCTTTTATTTACATATACATTTCTTGTTACAATTTTTTTACTCCTTTCTTCGAAAAATTTAAGCGAAATTGTGCATCACGCGAGGTTATAGCTAATTCGGTATGTTAGCGTTCGCAAATTCATTCTTTTTTGTGGTTCCAACAAAAGAGTCTTGAAAGTTATATCTACCTCCAAAGCAAATGAGCTTAGAATGAATTAATGAATGTGATGCAAATTATATTTGAGTCAACATAACTTTTCGAGCGGAAGGAAATTTTTTTCTTTTCATTCCCCACCTATTCAATTACCCAGATTATATTTTCATCCAAATTTTAAACGAGATGTTTTCAAAAGGTTTAGAAAAGCTTGCGGGAAACAAAAAAAGAGATTTTCTACAGAGCTCGGAATGGCGCGTTGAGAAACAAAATGTAACCGGCTGCATTTGAGTTTGGAGTGTCAGGGCCACGTTTGGAATTCAGACGTCTGAACAAGCGCCTCAAGTGGCATCGTGCATCGAACCGGCCCCCTTTACTTTCTACACTACATTTTATTTTCGCGCTCGCACCACCCGAGCGTCTGAGATTATGCATTATACAATATCACGCGCGGATGAAACGAAACGCACCGCGACACATCTTTTGCATATGTAGGTATTTTTGTTGCAGAGCAATGTGCATACATATGTGAACAGGCCAACCCAGCGTCGCACGCTAATGCCAACTCACCTGCAACACAAAGAAAAAAATATATTCTTTCCGTGCGACGGAATAAGCATCGCTGGAAATATGTTTGGCCTGGCAAAAAGCGCGAGTCGCATTGATCGTCGCTGACGAGCCTTCAGCTCGCTAAAACAAAACATCGCTCTTGCAAAGACCACACGACAGACACATGTTTTTGCGCATAACGAAAAAGTCACGAGCATTTTTCGTTGTTGTGTTTTATTAATCGTATCGCGCTTTATCGTTCGTTTTCATTCACTTCTGACAATGAATCGCACGACAACGAGATCGCACTCCTATCCGTCAAACATAGTTGAGTCATTCGGAAAAAATGTATATTTTCATTGTGCTTTAAGTTGATCAATTACATTTGTTAATTTGCGCGAATCTATTTGCATGATTTAAGAACAAAAATAATACAATATTTGATACATTTTGTACTTTCACGTTTGAATTGAACCAATCACAACCACTGAATTATTGAATCACAAATTCATGAATCGTGAAATCAAGTCATTTACGGCAACAGCGAACACTTTATACGACGTAAATTAAAGAATCAATGTCTATAAAGCCGTAACAAAATAAAATTATTGTGCTCGAAGTGGCAACTTTGCATGAGAAACGGGATTGCTTTACAGGGGAATCACGAATTTCGTAACTTTGCTTCGCAGGGTGAATTTAAGCACTATTTACTCGAATCGCAAGATTGCAAATTGTGAAATTTGTTGAAACAAAGTCAGTTCAACTGGTGGGAAGTAATTTTTTCTCTTCTCTATCCGAGAATAATTCATACGCTCATAAATGGAAAATATATTCAATCAATGATTCGGTCAAATAAATCGAGTCGTAGAAAAGTCTTGATTCATTATTTTTAATGAGCCAAAAAGTCTTTTTGTGACTGGCCGCTTTGAATGTATATTGGCGAAAAAAAAAGCGGAAAACTTTGTGGGTCATTCGTATGAGAAATTTCGGGGTTTTTTTTTTTTATTTGGATAAGTGTATTTCCCAAACATTCGTGTTCTAACGTTAAACTGACGCGAGACGTCAAAAAATTGATTTTTCGCCTCGGTGATAGTTTCTCGAACTGTAAAATATTTAGTTTGCGTGCGAGAATGAAAATTCTTGAGTGTGAAGAATTAGGTTAGCCTGAGCTATTCGCACGTTCTGCCTCGCGAGAGTTTGCATTGGTACCGTAGTCGCAAGAGGGCATCACACAAACTTGGAATTGCGGCGCTACAACAATTTGCATAATTCTGCTGTAAAACATATAATGCAGATACGATATGAAATGAAATCGTTGGGGTGTAAGAATTTCCACAATGGAACCACCGAGGGTTTCATGCAGCGCACGTTTCCGATCGACAACGGTCTCTTGTCGTGAAAAATACCTCACCAACAATAGTCGATGTGTTCAATGTCGGTTAATTTTGTGGGTTTTGACATGCGCCAATTATACGAATGAAAATTTCGCGTCCATTGCGGAAATAACTTTTTTTTTATGCTATGGACATTTTGCACATGCGACGAAATAACATGCAAATAAAATGTCGTGAAAACGCGATTTATCGTAAAACGGGAGATGAATCAAATGGTTATACGCTTGTAACGCAGATTGGTACAATACGATGAAACATGAATTTAGTAAAAAAAAAAATCTGTATTTATAACGTAAATATTTATTTTGTCTAAATTTAGTAACGTTAAGTTTCAGAAGCCTTTTTTTAATCGACATTACTGATTTGATTTGATTTAATTTATTCAGATGAACATTTTATCTCTTTCCATTTTTGAAAATTTTTCAAGTCAAGTAATTGTAAAAGAAATAATACTTGACCACTACCAATTTTGATATACAATTTGCCGAATAATGTACTGAAATGTAAAACAAATACCGTATGAATTTAATGAAAATGATTTTCCAAGAGATGCTCTCGGAAGTAAAATTTTATTACGCACTGTGCATGTCTAAAGAAAATTAAAAACACATTTTTAATTACAAAAGCTTGCCACGGTGTGCAACAAAAGTGGGACACTGTTTCTCTACATATTACATATTCCAAGCTTTTGCAAGATGAATTCCCGGTACAAAAGATAAGACTAATTATCATCATCGCCGCAACAGTGGTTGAAACACGGCAATTGCTATTAGCGTAACGTTATTATACATACAAGTGCCCATCAGCATCAGTGCATTTCAAGTGCGTAGGCTCTCTTATCAAAGAATGTCTTTCAGTTTGACACCGGTGTTCTGTGACAAATTTATCGAATCGACATTCCAATAAGTTTTGCCTCCAAAATATGGAAACGTGTCAACATTATTTTCATACTCCATAACTTGATGCATAATTTAATGAAATTTTTTAAACATTTGTTTAAATGAATATATATTGATCATTGCAATTGTGATGAATTGATATAAGTGTACTGATTCTGAATAGACGTCAGATCATGAATAATAATTTAATACCGTTTGAACCGTTCCGGTTGAGTATATTTACAATTGATAAAGCAAAGAAAATGACGTCGAGGTAAGTAACGGCGGTAAGTTCGCGTGAGTGGAAACGAATCATACATTTATGTATCGGCGTCGCAAAGTAACCTCCAAAATAGACCATCACTTACATCGTTTCGATATCGAATATATCAGAAACGCTGTTCTTTACTTTAAGAAGCACTCCGGGTAACCATTCTGCTCGTCAATGTTTATTCAAAGAAAGGTATATGTCGGTGATTTTTTAGCGTTCGTCTCCTTTCGTCGTTCGCTTTCTGACGGATTGTTTATGAACTCGGTAAATAATATCATGTCACTGTCTCCGATCCGCGATCCAATAAATAGATTGATAATCAATCAAGAGTTATATTCCATCAATACTATGCTGATTGATAAATTATGCGCTGCACTTTGAATTCCAGGAAAAAAGCTAATAGCTCAAAGCGAATAAACAGACCAATATTTTATATTCATTTTACATATAAATGTTTGCCAGACAACTTTTGTTAATAGAAAAAACGTTGACTATTTATTTTTGTAGTTGTATACAAATATTAATGTATAATGTTATCTTAATGATTGTAATCGCATTGTAACCATCGTTGTTATTGGGATTTGGCCGTTTTCCTCCGCAGAGAATATTTCATTGAACAGTGTCGAGAATCAAATCCGGCAACATCTTACTCGCCCCATGGGAAACTCAAGCGCAATGTAATACGGCTGTTGCAGATCGTGTCGCTCGAATACGAGTGTTCTGCAACCATATATATATATCCTCTAACGCCCTGCCTCGCGTGCGAGAATCGATCATGATGTCTGCTGTCTTTTCCCCCGTGTGTTTTATATTCAATCACAACAAAAAGTTGTTCGATTGCTTACGCGTCTATATTACCGCGATGGAAAACATTCAGCCTAATGTTTTACCCGATAATACAATTTGTTCTACGCAAGGATTAATCATGAAGAACACTTTTCGATAATGACTGATGAGATTACACTTATGTTAAAAGTATGTGTAATCACGAAAATGATTTGATCCTTATGAAAATAAATCGTAAAGATAAAATTTACTTTACTTCTGACAAGAGTCAGGAAGTAAAAAAATGAATTCTTGAACAATTGATTATTCGACAAGAATATCGTGAAAATTGACGCCCAACAGTTTATCCTGTCCTAAACCATAAAATTCAATCCCATTGATTTGCCTCCGGGGGTTAACACTTATTACCGCACTGGTATTACAGGATATCAGCTTTAGTTCAGAACTTTGAGGAAAAACCCACAACTCTGTCCTTTAGGCGATTGTTATTTGAGCGCCGTGCCTACGCACATTTTTGTTTCAGCTCACCCATCGATTTCATTAAATTAAACAAAATTGAACAAAGCTTATTAGAAATAAAAATTCATAAGATACTTTGAATGCTCTTTTGAGCCATTCGAAACTCGGTCTTAACTTATTTTTATGACACTCTTATGGCAAAATTTCATTACGCAAGTGTCATCGAAATATTTCTTTAGATATTGTATTTTGCGGTGCACTTTGGTATTCATAATTTCCAGTTGACGCACGAAATAGTCCCGTTGAGGCTCTCACTTTAATGTGATTTCGAAATAATTGAATCATATATAACTCGGTTCAATATTACTATAAATTATCCCAGTTCTAAATGCTTGTTAACACGGATATAAATAAACAATCACTTTTTGTGCATCAAGGTGGCAAAAAATAAATGTTCATTTTCTTGGACAAGAGTCCCAAAATATTACATTCGCTTCCGGACATTTCTCTGTAAGACTTCATGTAACCCCCGCGTGAGACTTAAATAAGAAGCAGCCATTTTGTGCCAAACACGGTTAAAACTTGCGCAAACAAACAATCTATATCGGCATGTGGCGGAGAAAAGCGGAAGAAATTAATCTGCGCCACGACGCAAAAAGATGTTAAGCAAAACACGAATCACAAGGGGGTTGACAGTCTGTCTGTTGGGCGTGTGTGTACTTGCGAGCTTACGCGGTTAGTATGTAAGTCTGCGTGCAAGTGCGGGTGAAGTTTTAAGCTGCTTGAACAGCTCGATGAGTGGCGGAGAAGTCGTCGTAGGCGGCGAGAAAGAAGAGGGTGCGCGACTGACATATAGTTATGGTTCAGGGACAAGGTTCAGGGTTCACGAACCTAGATGCGAGGTCACATTGCAGCAGGCGACGTATAGCCCCCTCCTCCCCCATACCAATACAAACGAGCTGCTGGCAACGAGCCCGCAGCCGAGAGACGTAGAAAAGTAGCTTCTGCAATGATTCCCCGGATGTGGTTTACCGCGCAACCACCCCGTTCTCTGCACTTGCTTATCCTTCACATTTGTCCGGCCAGCCGTCGTATATTAGTGATATTGACTAACTCAAACTGATGACTGAATGCCACAAACTCCAGGTATATAAGCATGCCACACGTTTAGTGTGCGGCTGTTGTATACGTATATATAGACGTAAACGAAGCTTCGAAGACGAAGGATCAGTGTACTAAAAAAGAAACGACCTCTTTGTGCTGCCTTGCGATTGACCTGGATCGACACGAGCGATTGTCCCAGCAATTTTCGATTTTAGCCGGGCGCAAAAAAAGAGAACTCGGTGTTATATGCTGGGACGATAAAAAAATGTGCAAACGTTCCGTTTGTTTTACGACGCCACCGCTTGTTTGGCTCGTGCTCCGCTGTTTAGAGCACGAAGACAATTTATTCCCGGGTTATTATTCCCTGGCATTGTCGGAAGTGTTTTTTAGCAAACATGTAATATTCAACAAATACTAGCGGTCGGCATGATTTTCGTGAGTTTTGAGATCGCACGATCTTGTTCGAGCAGCTCCAAGGGTCGCCCCATGACAGATTTATTTTTTCTTTTTCAAAGAGAATCCAAGAAAAAAAAGCACTCTTGTTGACAGAGTGATCGAAATGTTAGATAAATTTATTTGTCTATTGTAAAAACTTTGAACGCAAGGATTTGCGCAATCACGACATCCTGTCAATTAACTTTTTGAAGATTTTCTTGAAAATAGCTTTCCGCAGTTTTATTGGTTTATCAAAAAGCAGTTTGCAGCAGCTGGCTTGTTCCACCTTGTTTCCTGTCACTCTTCCGTCGATAACTCTTTATGAGGGCGTTATTATGAAAACGCAATACTTCAATTTTGAAATTGTTTTTCGTTATTGGATTTGAAACACCTCTTGCACCCTCAACAAAAATCGAGTTTTCGTACCGAACTTCGGAAATCGGGAAAAAAAAAAAAAAAAAAAAAAAAAAAAAAACTCTGCACGTGTTCACAACGTGCTTCGTACCTTGACCTATTTTATTTCCCGGAGTATAAATCATTAAACGCTAAAAGCCTAAAAAAACTTTCAAATCCATCTTATCCCTAATATCAAAATGATTTGCATCCTTTCCAACTACAAAACTTTGTACTTCGTAGACACCAAACATTCACCATAAATCCTTTGTATTCAACTCGGCAAAAGCTTGGCTCGTGCAAATGTGTATTGCAATTTTGCAGACAAAAATGTTTTGTTGCGTTTATCTATAAAGTTCGCATTCGCAGCAGCGATTCATCATCGGTCAGAGATACCATTTTTGCTTTCTGAACCGGAGTCTGATGTCTCAGAAAATATCTCAGTTCTTGGTATCTTACGCCAAACAAATGCACGTCATATTCCAACTAGGGTGAGCACCCTCGGAAACAACGATCGAAGTAAATAGCGACCCTCGGCCGCGACCCTCTACTGTTGGAATGCCTGGCGAGCGTGTGTATACATGAACCAATTACGAGTGTCCTGGGTGAAATTCTACGCAAGACTCATCTCAAGGGACGAGGCGTTAAAAAGGGGCTTGAGTTGCGAAGAAATCCGGTCCATTAATTAAAGACGCACACACCGTCTAAACTATTCGCGTAATCATATTCAGTGTCGGATATTAAACGTTGCCCCATGCAGGTTGGCCATATTTACCCAGTCTCGACGAGTTAATTAGTATCATTCGTGGGTACCCTGATTCTCAAAGAGGACTTGCCCTTTGTATAAAATTTACAGTGTCATAGCTTGAGGGAAATTAGGGTCGCATTATTATTATTGAATTTTTGATCGATACAATCTACATTGTATCGATTTTTGAAAATGAATCATTTTTGATAGAATATCGTTTTTCAACTTGCAGCGATTGATCGTAAAATAAAACAATTAAGATAAAAGGTTATTCGAGTTTCATATATCGAAAGGTATTTATGAACTACATTGGACCAGTCAAACGGCATCTCACGCCTGGAACTTGTTGAACACTGAACATTGAAATGTGCCCTTAGGAATTGGAGAAAACTGGGCAATCAAATATAAAAAAGTAGAGAGTAAAGTTATGTATTGAGAGAAATGCGCGACAATAACGAATGTTTCAAGTGGATTTTTTTTTTTTTTATGTGGAGAGTAGACGAACGTTTTCCATTGTCAATAAATGCCAGAAAATGTAGCTAATATATCACAACTTGCAACTACTTGGATTGGAATTTTTAGACTCCAATGTTGGTTTTATCAATATATTTGTTTACGTTGATTTTTTTCTCATTATTTTTCTCATCATTGTTTTATTATATGGTTTGTAAGCTTTATTTATAACATATAAACGATGAAAAAAAAGTAAACTATAGAGTTTTTGAACTTACACACCAGTTTTCAGGGTACAATGAAACTAGTTCAAACATAAGAAAATTCATTCAACCCGATCCAATTTTCAAATGAGCTTGATAACGGTGGCACATAATGCGCTGTTCACAATCACATTTCATAGTCGAGTTCGCTTTTATTTAAGTAACTGAGTTCTCTACCTTCGAAAATTGTTCGAGAAAAATGTTTCATTTCAATATCTTACAGAAAATGAGTAATATTACAACTATTCCTGTATAATCAACTCATCACATAAATTACATCATAACCAAAAAACAATGCTCAAGTTTACCAAAGTTTTAAATTCATTAACAATTCATGTAAATTATAGTTTCATTTAATACTGTGGAATGGAAGAACAAAATTTTTCGTAGAAACAAAAATGAAAATTGATTGAAAACCGCAAACTTCGGGTCATTGTTAATTTTTTTGTAACAAAAAAGAATTTTATCTGCATTTGAAATAAAAAAAGGGGGGAAAATAAAAGCGCAAGCACTGAATGGAACAGAGAAGTATAACGAAAGAACAACGTCATCTTTTCATACTCATCTACAGGAGATTAATGATTTCACGCCTGGTTTGCTTCCTGTCATTGTCGTGGTTATTCGTTTGTTTCTTGTTTCTGCTCGTTTCATCCTTGTTCTTATATTATACTTTTTGAGATGATTTCGTCCGCAAACTCAGCCAATCTGCTTGTCTTTGTCTCGTTTTTTTGTCTGGCGCTCACTGCCGAGACGTGAAATTACTGCAATTTAAATAGCCGGTGCTACGAGATTGGACAAAATTGACGGTAGAAACCGAGTGGACACTTACAGTAATAATTTAGCTCGCGCTGACTTTTCGCGTGACTAAATGCCAGTTTAGTCAATGTCTGCTTAACTGTTACTAAGAATTAAAAAATTGGTTAATACCAATGGAGCGGTATATTTGTTTTTAACAATTATATTATAGGCTCGTTTGAAATTCTGTTGCGTTTCCTTTGCAGTTGAAATTGCTTTATTCTACACATGACTTGAGTATTCATGGTGATGAATAATTCGAAAATCAGAAAAACACTAACCAAAAAAGTGATGTACTGATTATTTAAAGCATTCATATATAATCTTGATATTTTATGTACAAATTTGAAAGTTAAAACCGTCATGCTTGAAATAAATTAAACTGTTATCGAGGTTTGATAACATGGATTGAATGACATTGGATTCCGTTGAGGTATTTTATTCGGTATAATGTAAAGCATATCTGGTTTTGCTTGTTTTTCGCTGTTCGAGAATGGAAAATGAGAATTTAATTAATTCCAAGCATTATTTTACAATGAATGGTGAAAGAACTAGATAATCTTGCGACGCTTGTCGTGCATTTGAGATTGGATATAGGTTATTTGATGACACGTCAGTTTCAGAGTACAGCAATGATGTGAACGCTAATTGAAATTCGTGGCGACCTGACGAGGAGCGCATATCATATAAGAGATAGCTCAATGATGTGTTTCTAGATAATGGATGTGCGCTCTAATAAATAATGTTGGTACCAAAAATAATAATACTCTTGATGTGCAATGAAAGATTTAGTTTCATAACGGTTTAACCCACGTTTATTTCATTGCCAGCAGCTTCGGAACTTGTTAATCATAATTTTGATCTGAGTTTCATATTTCTCTTTTTCTCAAAATTTTCTCTCCCGCCGTATGATTACATTTATTATTCATTTATTATCCATTACTCATTTAGATGAGTAACGGATTACTTTAGCAATGTAACTACGTATAGTTTTGTATGGCATCTGTATTACACATGAGTAGAACATAATGGAAGTAAGTGTTTACAACGTAATATTGCACGACATTAAAAGTACTTTGATCCTCTGAAAGTTTAAGAGAGAAGGCTCAGAATTTGATACTCTTGGCACAGTCAACGCAACGAAATTAACGTTGATGAAATTACGAGCAAGTTTTCTCACCTAATCACGTTAAAGTTGCAATGCGGCGAAATTTATATACAACCAAACGAGCCGCTTGCCTTCTTGCGATTCTCAAAACAACATGCTATAACTCCTGACGTTAATCCTTTTTTTAGTTTTCTGTAGACGTTTCTTATAAAGTTTTAAAAAGTAGTATTTCATTCATATTTCTTTGTATTCTTTAAAAATGCTTTTTTTTTTAATTAGCACGTCCAATTATAGAACTTTAAATTCATATCGTTTCATCGCAAATAAATGTAAAATTGTGATTCAATAAAAAATTTATAAGAGAGATTAAAATGCGACATGATTGTGACAATCGAACAAGTTTTACACGCTTATTCAATTGCAACAACCTGACGATTATGTCGAGTAGCTCTTATTCTTGTGTAAGCTGATTTTATCGGTAACCTCATATTGGCTGAAATGTGGGGATTAAAAGAACATGTTCAGGCTTAATCCAGGATAACGTCATTGCTAGGTGTACGTGTTTCCAAACCAATCGTCCCTATCTTATTCGTCTTGCTTGCCTAGTAATTAAGTGTGCATGAAATTATTCAGTGGCCCAAACAAAAGGAGGATATGCTATTCCATTAAAAATGAATACTGCTGAAAACTTGATTGAAAAAAAAAAATATATATATATATATAAACATATAATGACAAGGATATAACAAAAATCCAAATTCATCTTTCAAATTATCAACATTAACAGAAATTTGAAAAATTAAAAGAAATGAAAATAAAAACGGGTAACAAAAAATGGACTGAAACAAGGCGTTAAAAAACGGTCTTGGCAGGTGGATTAACTACATGGATTTCCGTGGAGTGGTTATGCAAATCATTGCGGACTTCAAATGAACGTTGCGTGCTCTTTATGAGCCATTACATTTCCACAACGTCCCTCATTGTGAACAAAATACGTTGCATGGTTTAGTTGCGTAACGCAATCACCTGATAAGCAAACAAAAAGTGCATAAGCTGCGCATCTAATCAGCAAAATATTTTGTGTAGTTCTTTGATACAGATGACATCAGAGATTGTCACGTTGAGTTTTAATTGAGAAATTGATTTTTTAGCAAAAATGTTATTTACATGATTGGATTTATGAAAGGAATAAATTTGATATGGCTTCCGTTGTTCTGTGCTTAGCATATCCAGATGGAAATTATTGTACACTGTGTAACGCTTGACGTTGGATCCTCGACAGAACCAACTTATCTGATTGTAGTGAGATCATAGCAACGTAATGCAACATTCGCTATGCCAATTTTGTTATAGGGTAACTGCAATAGAGCCATCCTTTTGAGATAAATAAAGGAATTTAGCTTCTAGCTTTAGAAGTTTCATGAATGCGACTGATAGCAAAGATGATATGTTACCAGACCGATCAAGTATTCCTGATAATTATTTATACTTGAGTTTTATAACAGTTGGAACGAATGATTCAAGACATGTTTATGTTTCTAATTACAATATAGTTTCATCTGAGACTTTGCTCGAATGAACGTTAACTTGAAATATGCTTTCAGTACTTAAAATTATGATTCAAACACTTGAACACGATAAAATTGATGGTCGATTATAATAGCATTTTAATTTTTAGATAACACAACAACAAACGTCCGATTTATTTTCAAAACTTTTTTCTTTCTATTCAAACAATTTCAACAACTTTCTGAATGAACATGCATAAAACGTCTGAACTTGAAATGTGATTCTTGATATTTTATAGAGTAAAAACTATGAAAAGCTGACAAACAGCCCATCCAGTTCCATCCGTTCATCACAATTAGCGTCAGCCACGCCCACCGTATATAACCGGTACCCCATTACGAATTACACATACAACTCAAAACCACGAAGGCCACGTATCAGAGTGATTATTATTATTATTTTTTTTTTTTGTACATCTAGGTAGTAATTAAACGAGCACCATTCATAAATCAAGGCAGCTCAATGTCGCGGTCACGTCGGCTTTTCACGACGTCTCGAGAACGCCACCGTTTTGTCGTGTTAATGACAAGTTTCAGGGCTGTATTTAGTCGACGGTCGCATTTTGTCTCATGAATCGCGCGTGGCGCCCTTGACGCGGGAGTTGGAGAAAAGTGACCCGGATCCCGGGTCCATTCATTGGCCGGACGAAACGAGGCCGACGCGCTCTCAAACCTTGCTTATTAAAGTCGCGTCATTTCCGGCGTACAAACAATCGGTAGCGTCCCACGATTCGCGCAGGGCCGATACCCCGAGCAGCTTTTCCCTCCACACTCACATCCTGTGATTCAGGCTTCGCTTTTTTCCGCCACATTTTTAATTGCCTCGTTCCGATGGGAAGCAAGTCCAGGATTTTAGTGTTGCGTCAATGCCAGATTCACCGGGGGTCATCAAGTTACGAACCTTCCTTATAGACCCTACCCCAATTTCTTCGTAAAATATATGTCGCTACTCAAACATTTACATCATTTGAATTTAAAAAGCTATCGCGCTGATTTTTTTTTCTCTTCGTTTCGTTCGACGCGGAATTAGTATCTTTTCAAAAAGTTTCAGTTGAGTAGAGTATTATAATACGTTCCCTAAACGAGCAGTCCATTGAAATAATTCAATTTAAATTAATCGGGGCAAGGGCGTTGAATAATTCAGATAGTTGGAAAAATGGACGTAATAAACCGGAATATTCATTAAATCAAAACCAATCTATCATTTTAATGAATCGCAGCAGTATTGTTATTACGTATTAGTCAACTTTTGTCCATGTCAAACACTTAAATATACATAAGACGCCTAATCTTGGAGCAAACTCTCAGAAAACTTTGTTACAACTTGCGGCCTTTTATTCTCAAAACATACCTATAGCTGAATCTTTTCTTCTTCATGAAATTAATCTATATTAATAATCGTGGCATTTCCGTTGCAAACAGTATATATTTAAATCATACAAAAGTTCATTGGAATGGATGTTACATCGACAACCACGGATTGTCAATAAAATGAAGGGGAAGAAGTGGGAGGATGAAGAAAGCACAATTGGCATTTAATCAGGTCTTCTTCTACTGTGGCAACAAATTTCACTTTTCAACCTATCAAAACAGCTAGTATAAAATGAAAAAAAAAATTGAAATATGATCAAATTTCGACCGATGAATGAAGGGTTGAAAATCCATTTTTTTATTACAATTTTTTTTCTTATTCCGATTTGCATCCAGATGACGTCATCATAGGCAATTTCCGAACAGATAATCGAAATTCTTCAAAATTTTTCAGAATTTTTCTAAACTTGTCATAATTCATTGATAATTCATGTATTCACATTTATATGTGAATACATACAGTTTATTCATACTGGCCTAGCTTTTTAATTTTACTGCATTTTTTTCTGGAATGAACTGCCGACACAACTACGACACTTGGAAACCTACAGCACTTTCAGAGTGACCCTCTTTGATTTTCTTCTTGCTACTCAAATCTGAAACCTTTCGGACTGAACATGTTTACGCTTGCGAAACTCCTTATGTTTTCTCTGCTTATTTTCTAATTTTTCAGCGTACCTACACACTGTACACCGCTACTACGAATTCTGTATGCCTACCTTTATTTTCTTATTTTCTTCTTCTGTATTGATTATGTAATTGTATTATCAGCCAAGCTGGAATTTGCCAGAGGCGCAATAATTTGAAATAAATAATAAATAAATAAATTAATTCTCTGACTACAATTCAAATTAACGAATTGAATTCGATGAGCATTATCGGATCAAACAATATTCACGACTTTTAACGTTTGATGGAAAACACGTGCAACACTTGCTTATATAATCGCTGACACACGACGCAAAACAGCTCAAATGAAATAAAACCCGTTTTCTATTGTTAGTTTACTTTACTAACCAGAACGTGTCAGAACACGATTTTTCTTTTTCGACGCTGGCCCGTGCTCGATAGGTGATGAACTTAATCATTGGACGTTATGTGCACTCTGTCACATTATTTTGAAAGCATTTTTTTTCGTACCTGAATGAAATTTCATCCAAGTTATCAAAATATGGCATTTTAAAACTAACTGGATTAGAATTTAAAAAATTGGAATTTAAATTTCCGTGTATATTTGTTCTTTGATAAAACATGCTTGGATTGAAATTTACAGAGAGCAATAAGAATCAGGGATAAAAATAATTTGCAAACGTTGTCTTCGCATTGGACAACTATTCTATTTTGTTCGAACTTTTCTTTGCGTTGTTTTGTTTTGAGCGAATGAATTCATAAAGGGAACTTATCTACACACAAAATCTATAATACCTTTATGAATTTATTGAAACGCTTTGTTTTGAGGACAAAACAACAAAAAGGCGGGCTCGGTCGTGCAGTAGTTGCGCGATAAAATCAATATTCACACTCGTTTTAGGAAGATAAGAGTCGTACATTTGGTGCTATTTTAGCTCGGCTGTTTCTTGTTTCCGCAAAACACACGCTCCCACTTGCATACACATTGACGCCTCACATTCGTTCAATTCTTATTTCGATGCTTTCATTTTTATTCTCATGAAAAAAAGTGTATAAAGCAGAGGAAAAAATGAATTTCGGCGTTTCTTGTCAGTTTGAACACTTGTCTAGACTGAAGTCGCTTTGAAAAGTTGAACTTTCCAATTTGGAGACAGTGCTTGTAACTCGTGATTGGCCGATTCATTTCATTACTTGGAGCACGAACAATTAATTGGTAATTCCTTGCTAAGTCTAGTTGCGACAAAGTTGGTACTAACGTCTTCAATAAATTAAAAAATTGATCGCTCGACATCGCATGTCGATAGGATCTCGAAAAGTTGCAGTTTCATTTACGTCTAAAGTATTGTATTGAATTTAATGCGAGAATGTATCAAAGCTTGTTATCGAACTTTACTAAAGCGTCGGAGTCGACTTTACTAAACTTTGAGCAGTGATAAATCATATATGCTTTTGTAGAGGATCTCAACGAGGATTAATAAAACAACATTTTGATATATTAAACAAGCAATTACAGGAATAATTCATCCTGAAATGTGCAGTTTTCGTCTCACAACTTTTCTTCATTTACTATTTCTCCTAAGTTAACATACCAATGTTCTAATTTAAATTAGACGTCAATTTATAATGAAGCCATAATTCATCCAACGAGTGTCAAAGCTGTTACATGATAATTTCACATAAAACTGCTTATTATTCAGTTAAACTTCAGGTGTAATTCTCATGGAAATGGAAAATTGAAACTATAGAATTTTGCTTTTATGTCACTTCATGGAATTATGAAACAATTTTACTTGTCATGTATATTACGTTTGAATTATCACATACACGCTCATTATTAAGAAGTATCCGTCAATAATTTTTCATTATGCAATTCAATTCATAAATTTTGTTATTTTAATTTTTTTTTCATTTGATTTTTTTCCCTTTTTCTTATTATTTATAGCTAACAGATGTAATTTTGATTTATTGTTCATCATAATTCTGTATGCTACAATTTAGTATCATTTTATTTTCATCCCTTTTACATTTGTTTATTTCAATAATCAATATTCTTAAATTATGAAAAATATTTCTTTCTCTTGTCTTTTATAATTTCGATGACCCTATCAAAGAAAGTACATCTCAATGCATTAATATGGGAAATTTATCTTTTTCATATCAAACGTAATATAATTTATAATGTAATCGGAATATATTTTTTAAATATACTAGGGGGCTACGCCCGCCAAGCGGGCTGCGCCCCCTGCGCGCTACGCGCGCCAACCCCCATCAAAAGTCTCAAGGTCAAATATATATTATTTTTTA